>PVLC010002869.1:60199-106852 GCA_004027655.1 Graphiurus murinus | reverse complement strand
TTATATGCCAATTGTTATTTATCTGTTATTAAAATTCTTTCAGCTTTACATTTTGGGGGTTCTGTTAGTTAGCTCCTGGGTCCTGTTGACATAACTCTAACAGTTTTGTTTTGAACATTACTTTACATTTTGTCACCACAATATGTCCGTATTTTCACAGTCCTGTGCCAGTTCTAGGGCAAACTGTGTCTGAGTATTACGTGTTTATTTTTTTTTTCTTTCATCAATCTTCCTTTTTCCCTCTCCAACTCCCTCCCTCTGCTCCCTTCTGCAATTCTACTGATCACTTACCTTAAGTATTTTAGCTTCCATATATGAGAGAAAATTGACTCAACTTTCTGAAACTGGATGATCTCACTTATCATAATATCCTCTAGTTCAATCCATTTTCCTGAAAATAACGTAATTTTACTGCCCATCATGGATGATTAAAATTCCATTGTGTATATGTATTACATTTTTGTTTTCCATCCATCTGTTGATATACACCTAGACTGGTCCCATAATTTGGCTATTGTGAATCTGCTGCTATAAACATGAATATTCATGTATTACTGTAGTATTTTGACTTCAGTTATTTTGGAAAGATACTGAGCGTGTTCTAGCTGGGTCATATGGTGGTCCCAAACTTAATCTTTTGAGTAATATCCATAGTTTCTTTAATTGAATAATGGTGTTGGAAATCAGTGTCTTAGCACTAGTATGTTTATTGCTTCTACATCATTTAAGTTAACAAAGCAAAAAAAGGTTTATGTTGATACCAACTCCTGTAGGAGGTCATGGCAACAGCAGCAAGTAGCAAAACCATTCATTCCATGCTTGGACATAAAAAAGAAAAAAAGGAAAGGCTTGGCTCCTACTATGCCTTTTAGGGCACACCCCTAATGGCCAGAAGACTTTCTACAAGACCATACTTCTTAAAGTTTTCACAATTTTCCAAAAGCACGAAGCTGGGGACTAAGCCTTAAACACATGGTCCTTTGGGAGACAGTTAAGACCCAAACTATAACAAAATATAATGGTACTTCTAATAAACACTGCAAGTTCAAAGTTTCAGAAGCAGTAAAAATTTTGAATAGTATTTAAGTAAATATTTAATAGCAATATAGTATAGCAAAATGTATAATTTCCGTGGCTGACAAATTTTGAAACAGAGCTAAACTTATTACGGTTTGATTTTTATATATATAATAAATAAAATGCTAAATTCAAGTCTGAAGTCAGTGAAAATAAATATTTAACACTTTTTTTATTCACTTCATTGATGCTCTTAATTTTATTCATGAATCTCATCTGACGGAATTGATTCTAGTTTAAGAATTCATTTATTTAATTATCTATCACTAATCCCACAAATACCTTAAAATGCTTAAAATGCACCTACTGTCAAGATCTGTTTTTTTTTTTTTTTACTGGAGGTTGAACCTAGGGGCATTCTACTTCCAGGCTATACGCCAAGCCCCATTTTATTATTATTATTCTTTTATTTTGCTTTCGATTTTGAAACAGGGTCTCTCTAAGTTTCTGAGGGATCTCACTAAATTGCTGAAGCTGGCCTGCCTACAACCTACCATCCTCCTCTCTCAGTCTCCCAAGTACTAGGATTACAGGCATGTGCCACCATGTCCAGCTATAAGCCCTGTTCTGTTATTATATTTATTTTTTAACATTAAATATTTAACATGTCTTTAATTTTTATAATAATTGGTGTATTGTAATCATACATTTTTGTTAGGTACAAGCTGATAAAGGCATATATGCACACATTTCTCATTTAACCCCTTCCCTAATTGCCACCCCACTCCCTCGCCCTCCCTCCTTCACAAGTTCAGTTTAGTGATTGACCTTATATATTTGTGAAAGTACATCATGTGTATTAGGGTGTCCCCTTCCACCCCCCCATCCCCTTCAGTTAAGTCAACTTTTTTGCTTATCTAGGCTTTCTCCTTTTTCATCTGGAGTCCCTCTTATGCCCCATCTTCTCCCTAGCATCCGCATATTAGGGAGAATATATGCTTCTTTACTCTTTGTGACTGGCTAATCTCACTTAACATAATGTTTTCCAGTTGCATCCATTTCTCTGCAAAGAGCATGATTTTGTTCTTCTTTATGGCTGAGTAAAATTCCATTGTGTACATATCCCATAGTTTTGTAATCCATTCATCTGTCGATGGACATCTTGGCTGTTTCCATAGTTTGACAATTGTGAATTGTGCATCTATAAACATAGATACACATGTGTCGGTCTGATAGTTCGGTTTCCATTCTTTGGGGTAGATACCTAGAAGTGGTATTGCTGGATCATAAGGTAGGTTCATTCCCATTCTTCTGAGGATCCTCCCTACTGTTTTCCAAAGTGGTTGCACTAATTTGCAATCTCACCAACAATTTATTAGGGTTCCCACTTCTTTACACCCTTGCCAGCATTTGTTGTTGTTCGTGTATTTTATGATTGCCATTCTAATTGGAGTTAGGTGAAATCTCAAGGTAGTTTTGATTTGCATCTCTCTGATTGCTAATGATGTAGAACATTTCTTCATACATTTATTGGTCATTTGTATTTCTTCTTTTGTGAGGTGTCTATTTAGATCCTTTGCCCATTTTTTGATTGGGTTATTTGCTTTCTTGGCTGTGATTTTCTTGAATTCTCTGTATATCCTAGATATTAGTCCTCTATCTGAAGTGTAACTGGCAAAATTTTTCTCCCACTCTGTGGGTTCTCTGTTGAGGTTCTTGATAGTATTATTTGCTGCACAGAAGCTCTTCAATTTAATGCAATCCCATGTATTGATCTTCCTTTGAGTTGCTTGTGCTCTGGAGGTCTTGTTGAGAAAGTTTTTTACCCATGCCTATGTGTTGAAGTGTTGGTCCTATGCCCTCTTCAAATAGCTGCAAGGTCTCTGGCCTGACTTCCAGGTCTTTGATCCACCTTGAGTTGACTCTGGTGCAGGGTGAGAAAGTGGGGTTTATTTCCAGTTTCCTGCATATGGTTAACCAGTTTTGCAAACACCATTTGTTAAAGAGGCTATCATTTTTCCAGTGTATATTTTGGCTCCTTTGTCAAAAATCAATTGACTGTAAGCACGTGGGTCTCTTTCTGGATCTTCTATTCTGCTCCATTGGTCTATGTGTCTGTTTTTGTGCCAATACCATGCTGTTTTTATTACTGTGGCTTTGTAGTAAAGTTTGAAGTCAGGTATTGTGATACCTCCTGCATGGTTCTTGTTGCCAAGAACTACTTTGGCTATCCTGGGCTAGTCAGTTCACAAAGGAAGAAATAAAAATGTCCAATAAATACAAAAATGTTCAACATCTTTAGCAATTAGAACTATTACAAGATTTCACCTAACCCTAATTATAATGAAAATCATTAAAAACAAAAATAATAATAAATGCTGGCAAAGATGTGGAGAAGCAGGAATTCTCATACATTGTTGGTGGGATTGCAAATTAGAACAACTACTTTGGAAAACAATGGGGAGGGTCCTCAGAATATTTGGAATGAATTTACCATGATCCAGTTATACCACTCCTGTGTACCTCCCCAAAAGAATTGAAATCAGACAACCAGAGTAATGCGTGCATATTTTTGTTTATAGCAGCACAATTCATAATTGCCCAACAATAGATCCAGCCTAGGTGCCCATAAACAGATGAATAGATTACTATACACACACACACACACACACACACACACACACACACACACACACACAATGGACTTCTACTCAGACATAAAGAAGAACAAAATTATGTAATTTGCAGGGAAATAGATGGAACGGGAGAACATTATGTTAAGTGAGATTAGTCAGTCAGAAAAAAAAGGAAATGTCAGATGTTTTCTGATATGTGGAAGCTAGGGAGTAATTGGGACACAGGAAGGACTCCAGACAAAGGAGAAGAAACCTTAATGGAGTGAAGGAGGGGACCTAAAAGAGGGATGCAGGAAGGGAGGAGGGAGACTCAAAGAGAGTAAAACCTAAATGGAGATAATGTAAATACACAAACTCATCAATGTCAATCACAATGTAGTGCATGAGGAGGGGTGCTGACTAGGGAATGGGGTGGGAACTTGGGGAGTGTTGGGAAGGGCTCATCAGGTGCTGTGTGCATGCATGCCTCTATCATTCTGCGCCTCATCATGATGCATGATTACAATGCACTAATAAAAAATATAAATTAAGTAGTATCTATTATATTCCTCTTTGAATTCCCAATTGCACTGTATTCATTCCCCTCCAGTGGTGACTAGTAGACTAGTATAAAATAGCATACATATATTAATCTCTTAAAAAATATATATTTATTAACTTACTATCATCAAGAACCAGTAATAATGAAAGTGTGTGTGTGTGTGTGTGTGTGTGTGTGTGTGTGTGTGTGTGTGTAAAGGGAAATTTGGGATATAAAGAATATTAAATCCTTATTCCTGCATCATTTTCAGATTCCTTTCATGTGCTTTCCTTGGAGATTGGGTACATTGGAACTGGCTAATTTGCATGTTTCTCAACATTTCCAGGTCATACTAGTAGCATTTTAAACATTACTGCTGGAGGGCATGAGTACATCCTTGCAATGACAAAATGAATACCTTATGTGATTGCAATGAAATGAAAATGAAGAAAAAGAAATAATACTTCAGATTAATTTTTAAGTTGGGTATATACTAGTAATTTATTTAGTGTTTTTAAATAGCCAATGTATACCTTATGTGATTGCAATGAAATGAAAATGAAGAAAAAGAAATAATACTTCAGATTAATTTTTAAGTTGGGTATATACTAGTAATTTATTTAGTGTTTTTAAAAATAGGGTCCCCTGCCAAGAAAATTCTGCAGGGTGAAAATCCAGTGCATTTAAAGGTGAGTTCATGTAGCCGGGCATGGTGGCGCATGCTTGTAATCCCAGCATTCGGGAGGCTGAGACCAGAGGATCCAGGTTCGTGGCCAGCCTCAGCTACCTAGTGAGGTACTCCGCAACTTAGTGAGACCCGGTTTCAAAATAAAGTAAAAAATAGGGCTGGGGGTATAGCTCAGAGGTAGAATTCCCCTGAGTTCAATCCCCAGTGCCGCAAAAATAAATAAGTAAATAAGTAAATAAATAAATAAATAAATAAAGGTGAGTTCATGTAATATCTGAATGGACTGATAATGTCTAAACGTTTTAGCACTTTCTGCTAAAAAGTGTTTTAGACACTTTTTTTTCCATTTGGAATTAGAAGTAGATTAAATGTTCTACATTGTAGTAAACAGAACTATTGGACACATCAAATATGGGTACTATTTTATGTTGTCTCAAAACTTTTTCTAACTTACATTAAATAAATTAATATCAAAATTAATTATCAAAAGGAAGCTGCTTCCTGTCCTGTGCAATCAGAAAGATACATGTTGTATTCTCCTATGAGAGATTTGAAGGAATTGCTAGCACTTTTTCATGGGTGTTTTTTACTTTAATATCTAGGATAATTATCACATCCAACTACTGCAAGTTTTTCAGTATTTCAGATTGTCATTAAAATATTTTCCATTGGATATATTTACAGTGCCACTTTTAAATGCTGCTGATGGTTAATAGCAACACAGCAGTGTTACATTAAACATATTGTGACATAGCTTTTAAGAAAATCAAGTTTACTCAAAGATTGTTTTAGGAGAAACACTGGATATATAAATAAGAAAGATATGGTGTGCTGTGTACAATTTGCTGGTGTTTCAAGAATAAATAATGATTGTTCAAGTATGTTTTAACTTTGCACTGGAGGCAGATGAGGTAGACCATATTGTTTTGTTCCTAGTTTTTCCTCCCTCCTGACTGTTTGGGATACATCAGTGGAATATATTTGAGAAATTCCAAAGAGAAATGGAACATTTAAGGAAGACTATTGAAGGCAATTAATAAACAAAATTGACTACTATATAAATACAGGCCCATGTATAGTGGTTGGTTTGTATACATGTATTGAGTTTAAATAGTCCCTCAAGGAAGTGTGGCTTTGCCATTGACTTTAGCATGAATCTAACCACAGTATTTTTCTTCGGTCTGTCTTTGTCTCTCTTTCTCTCTTTCTCACACACACACACACACACACACACACACACACATACACACACATACACACATGCACACACACACATACACTTACACAATCTTTCGGCTACAAATGAAAAGTAGGTCACAAACACACATCATATATACATGAAGAATATCATTTTATCTAAAAATTGTAAACATGAATTTTATGCCAGCCAGTGCCACACAGAGATCAGAAGATAGCTCCTTTCTTAATTAACAAGTAAAACTTTTCAAAAAAACCTATTTCCTAACTAATTTAGTATTAGTTCTTGTTAATTTCATTTTTCTTAAGTGTTTTATTTATTCTATGTATTTCCATACAATTCACATGGAAAATATTTTAAAGAACAGTTATTTGCATGGAAAATAGTAACTTTTAAAGCTCTAAATGAAAATATCATTCTGAATGAAAGTTCATTTTTATCAAAACTCATGGATAATGTGATCCTTTAAAAGTAAATGATAATTTCCAGAAATATTTATTAACCAAAATTTTGATACATGTATATTTATTGCTTCTGAATCAGTATTCACTAATATATTTTATAATTTTCTACTTCTAAAAATAATTCTTATTAACCCTGTCTTCCACTCCCCCCACTCCCTGTTCCCATACTTTAAGTCTTCCTATCTTTAGATGGGCCTTTTGCCAAAGTGTTCCATGAATAATAATGAAATAAAAACAACTGTGGACAAGCTACTGAATTGATGGATCTCTGAAATAGTCTAATGATATTGATATGCCCTTCCAGGGTGCAGAGTAAGTGGGAATGGCTCTACTCTTTTCGTTTTCTTTAATGTAAATCCTCCATTTAATTCCATTTAATTTCTAAATGGATATTTCAGTCAAATTAGAAAATTTTCCAAATCATTTCTAATATCCAGTGGTACACAGAAACATCAAATTATCAAATGTAGTACTATTTTATTTTTAGAAATAGCTTTTAGAAGCCAGGCATGGTGATGCATGCTGTTAATCCCAGTACTTGAGAACTTGAGACAGAAGAATCTCAGGTCCCAAGACAATTTCAGCAACTTATTGAAGTTCTCAGAAACTTAGTGAGACCCTGTTTTAAAAATAATGCATAAAATAGGACTGGGGGTGTAGTTCAGAGGTAGTATGGCCCTGGGTTTAATCTCCAATACAACCCACACGAAAAAAGAAATAGCTTTTAGATGTGTTTACATCAATTGTGTTAGTGTGTATGTATACACACACACACACACACACACACACACATATATATATAATATGTTTCTACAGTCTGAGGCTATAATTCAATGTATTTAGACTCTTAATGGACAAAAATATTTTTAGTGTAAGATATTTTTATAGTTTGTACAGTAAATATTTTTGAAAATTTCATAAGTTTAAAGACAGACAAATATACTGCAAATATTACTTGTTACATTTCTTCAACAGATATTTTCCATTTACCAAATATTTATAAATATAACTCCTATTAGAAGTGGAACAGGAACTAGGTGTAGTGGTACACGCTGTACTCCCAGTACATCAGAGGCTAAGACAGGAAAATTGCTAACTCAAGTCCAACCTCAGCAACTTACTGAGACCTTGTTTAAAAATAAAAAAAATAAAATAGGGCTAGGGGTGCAGCTGGCAGACAGAATACCCTTAGGCTGAACTACCAGTAGCAAAAAAAAAAAAGCAACAAAATACGAATTTTTTTATATGACAATCATATTAAATAAGACACATGTCTCCTAAACTCATAGAAATAAACAATAAATGAGATAAATGCACAAGTATAATGCTATGATTTTCCATATATATTAGAAAATTTGTAGTAAATATAATTGGAAAAATTGTGGTGGTATACATACATCCATATATAAAAACACATCTTCCATACATATTTACATATATATATATGAGTTGACAAGTAATTTGTACATGTGTTTTATCATTTTGAGCCTCATTATTATATATAACTACAGTGCACCAATAAAAATATAAAAAGAAAAACAAACATTAAAGAGTTGAAAATGGATACAGAAAATTTTAAAAAAATTACATTTGAAGATGTAGAGAACATAATTCAATTTAAAGAGGTATAAGAAATTAAAAGAGACACTTTGCTTTGTTTTCAATTTCCAAGCATTCTAAGTCCACAACACTTTTTTTTGAGGGGGGCTGGGGGGGTTCTTATGGATCCCAGGACCTTGCATACGCCAAACAAAAGGTACTAATACATACAACAACATTTCTTGTCTCTGGACCAGATAATATTCTGAACTCTGATTTTGTGGGCTGTCAAGCTACTGATATGATCTAAAAAGAACTTATTCTCAGGTTAGGTTTCTTTGCTTTTCATGTTCCATTTATATCCATTTACCTTTCCCAGCTTTGTAATTTTGATATATTTTCATATGTTTTTATTTTTATTATTTGAGTAAATATAGTCTATTGATAATTCTATATTCCAGATACCAGTGACAAAAATTTTTGATAGTATATCATTTATTACAGTTACCACAATTTAACACTTAGTATATAAAATTCACTAATATGACTGGTTTTCTCAAAGGGATTCTATTTTCATTGTTAATCATCACATATGGAGCCTATGTGCAAATGCTACTAATAACTAAGTAATAAATTAAAAATAAGTACTTTTACTAGTCAACACAATAATGAATATTGACTTTAATTGTTTTTCTCATATATTACAAGAAAGTTTGTTTATATCCTAATTCAATCTTCATTAAAATTTTTCAGTTTAAGATCTCCTATAATAATTGAGCTGAAATTTCAACCAGTGATTTAAACTATAACCTAAATAAAATTACTGATAATAATTCATATTTCCAATAAATAGTGACTTGTTTAATTACCCAAAGCCAAGAAATTGGCTTGACAACATCTCTGCTTGACTGGTTTGGTTATTCCAGTCTTCTGCAGACATAGTATAATTACTAGGTGTCAGGGAATGGGGTGCAGATGTGCAAACAATTAGATTTTGTGGTAGGATGCCAATTTGTAAACTGAAGGCTTACTGTACATTTTTCCCATTAGATAACTACTGGGAAACTATGCAGGCAAAAATTGATAATAAAGGTGATAATATGATATCTTATTTTTATATAAATAATAAAACCATCCTTGTAGATTATAGGCAATATTTTCTTTTAGCTGAAAAGTCAGGAAGTTAATAGGATAGGCCCTCAGTGAATTTTCCAGAATTCCTTTATTTTTTGTCTTTCTTTGCTGTATTTCCTAAGTTTAAATACTATAATGATTCTGCTGTATATGTTTAAATAACAAAAAGCATTATTTTTTTCTAAGTGAGGCCAACTCTTTGGGGCTCTAATTTTTCCCAGGTTCCTGTTTGTACATTAATTTGGCTCCGCAAGTAAAATATACCACATGTACCAAAACTCTGACGTCTACTGCTCCATGTGTTTCTTCAAAGTCAGCACCTCACATGTTGATCCCTATGCCATTCTGAGGCGGTCCCAGGATCCTCTCTATTGGCCTCTTTGAACATCCTTTGAAGTGCCACATGTGACCAAAGCTCTGGGATGCATCATCCTGTTATGAATTCCAGCTGCCAGCAAACTTCCCGCTGAAGCTTAGGGACTGAAAAGAGATCACAATATGCCATCCATCTTGTTAAAATAGCAGCAAAAAGAATGCTATAAGAAGCAAAAATTAAGGGAGGTGAATTTCAAAATAGCCTTTGTGCGGCCACTCTGTGGCTCTCTCATAATCAGTTGAATTTAGTGTGAGCGTCTATGATCCTTTTATGGTGAATGGCAAACAGAAAATCATGACTCTAGCTCACTATATTTCATGCTCATCAGAAAGTTTGCTCCATTTTTGCTATACAAATCAGCTTAACAATAGTGCTTGACTTTTGGGTATAAGAGATACATCACAAAAGGATGGTTATGTTTTATTCTTGTCCTGTTGGGCCAGATAATTCTGATACATCACGTATTTGTTAATCAGAGTGTCTACTTATATTCTTACTGTTGTTTTTATTGTGGTAATACAAAAGTACACTATATGTTTTGATTATGTGAATTCATGTTCAAGTTCCTTCTTTAGCACTTAGAAACATTTTATTGTTGGGAAGGTGCCTGGAGAGTTATCTAAATTCAGGATTGTTTTTTATATCCATACTTATTTCAATCTATGAATCTCTCTTATGTATTCAGATTATTTCCCTTCAAAATAAATTTGCTCATATTTTCCTCATTAGTCTTTCTTCTTTTAAATTTTTATTTAATTATATGTATTTATTACATATTTATTTATTGTAGGGAGGTGGATATTGGAGATTGAACTCAGGATTATTTTGCCTTCAATCTACATCTGTGGCCCCATTTTATTTTTATTTTTTTATTTTTTTTTGCGGTACTGGGGATTGAACTCAGGGGCATTTTACCTCCGAGCTACACCCCAGCCCTATTTTTTAGTCTTTATTTTGAAACTGAATCTCACTAAATTGCGGAGTGCCTCACTAGGGGTAGCTGAGGCTGGCCGCGAACCCGGATCCTCCGGTCTCAGCCTCCCGAATGCTGGGATTACAAGCATGCGCCACCTCGCCCGGCTCCCATTTTATTTTTAATTTGAGAGGTTCTCACAAAGTTGCTGAGGGCCTCATTAAGTTGCTGAAGTTGGCCTAGAACCAGTGATCCTCCTTTTCCAAGTACTGGAATTAGAAGTATGTGGCACCCCACCAGGCTCTCAGTCTCTCTATGTCTTTCCAAATGTTCACTCACACCTGGACTACTTCAAATCTCCATCCTAAAAATGCACAGCACAACACATTGATGGAAGAACTAGAAAATAAACATATGAGCTAGACACCAATTCTGTTGATAAAGTTTTAGACATCTTTAATCTTGGTACATACATTTTAAGTACAATTATTTAAGCCTTCTCTATCAGCCTGTGAATCATGTTTATCTAACTGCTGTGGCAGAGCCCAGGTCCTAGGCACTGCATTCTGTTCCATCGTGTATAGTGTAACACTCTTTCTTGTTTTATAAAATAAGTATTTCAAGAGCTTCCTTTTTTTTTTTAACTTTATTTTTAAGCAAATGCAAAACTCTCACGGAACAAATAATCTTTTACTTTTGTCTTGGAGTATATATTGCTTAGAGATGTTTTTTTCAACTAAAATCATCTATTTCCCTCAAGTTTACAACTGCTATAAAGTAGGACTCCCCACAAGCATTGTAATCCTCTTCCTAAGACTCACTTAAGGTCTCTATGTTGTGAATGTAGTTAGGAAGGAATGAGTTTTTGAGTGGTCTAAACAAGTAGAAATGACCCCAGCTCAAACTCTAATATTTGTTGTACAGGTCACAAATTATTTCTTTCTATATTTCACACCCAGTAGCACATTTTTATTGTTTTTTAAATATTTTGTCATTTAAATCTGAACTATCAAAATGACTATAGTGTAGTGACTCTATTACCTATGTATTTACCTCTACCACAGAATCTCAGATTTTCTATGGATTTTGTGTTTCTGTTTAGTCTTCTCATTTCAACTTAAACTATTTCCTTTAGATAAAAGGAAGATAAAATACAGTGGTAATGAGCTTTTTTAGCTTTGGCTTATCTGGGAAAGTCTTATGCTATTTTTTTAAGGAGTGTTGTCAGGTATAATATTCTTATTTGACAGTTCAAAATTTTAATACCACTTGGAACATACCATTCCACTTTCTTCTGCCCTGCAAAGTTTCTGCTGAGAAGTCTACCGATAATCTTAAAATAACTTTTTTATATATGAATCATCTTTCCAAGAGCAAATTTCCAAAATGCTAAAATGATATAGTCATCCTTTGTCATAGACAGGAAAAGAAATATATGAATCAAATTGCTTTTTAATTAACTTTAACTCAAATTTGCTGACTTAATAGAGTTTCTTTCAGCCAAATAATAGTGATAGCAGATGATGCTATTCCTGGCACATTCTGAGGATTAGTTTTTGTAAATTGTGTGTGTTGCTATGCCTGCTTCTACCATAATACCGAGCTTTGTGAGTTTTAATTATCTTCCTTTCAGCCTCCACATTTTGTTGCTGTTATCACCTTTCTCATGTTTCCTTTTGTATGGGTTATTTTTAGTATATCTATCATTATTTTAGCATTATATGAAGAAAAGATTATAAGCATACAGAATATTGATTATCTTGTTTTAATGGGTTATGTGTCTTTAGGTAAGCTTAAGTAAGGAGTTTAAAACAATAGAACAATGGTATTTTTATTGTACTAATCAAATCATTTATTTTAGTTCTGGGGACCCAGTTATCAGTTAGGTAAAACCAAGGAAACATTTGGCCAGGCAGGGTGGCCCACGCTTGTAATCCCAGCATTTGGGAGGCTGAGACTGGAGGATCCGGGTTCTCGGCCAGCCTCAGCTACCTAGTGAGGCACTCTGCAACTTAGTGAGATCCTGTTTCAAAATAAAGAATAAAAAAATAGTGCTGGGGGTATAGCTTGAAGGTAGAATTCCCCTGAGTTCAATCCCTAGTACCGCAAAATAAATAAACAAACAAACAAAAAACCACCACAACAACAAGGAAACATTTGGATAAACTATTTTAGTTTCTAATTGACAATACAGGTCATCTTCTTCCTTTTTCCTCCTCCTCCTTATCCTCCTCCTCCTCATCCTTCTTATTAAATTTTTGATATTGGGGATTAAACTCAGGGGAATTCTGCCTCTGAACTATAACTCTATCCCTATTTTATTTTTATTTTGAAACAGGATCTCACTAAGTTGCTGAGGCTGGCCACAAACTTGTGATCCTCTTGTTTCAGCTTCCCAAGTACTGGGAATATAGGCATGCATTACCACACCTGTCAGTCTTCTGCTTCTTAAATTGCCAGAACCAACTTACTCCTCATTGTGAAATACAATAATTTTTGCTTCTGATTGTATTATTCCTTTTGGAATTTGGGGAAATATTTTAATGACAGGATTTCCTACTTTTATTCGTCTTAAAGAAGAAATTACTAGAGAAATCTTCATACATACAATATTTCTTCTTATGAATGCATTTTTCATTACATAGTATAAGAATGTCTCTTCTATCACCTTCTCAGATATAGGTTGGAGTAAGTTATTAACTAGTGAAAGATCAAACTCCTGTAATATTAACTAACTTAATTCTTAAATTCTTTTAAGTTTTCAAAAGTGACTTGAGGCATTTTAATTTCATTTTGCATAGGTGTTAGATACATGTTTCAGTAATTCAATCAAACAAACAATTGGGACTGCTTCCACTCTTCTTGAACTAACAGGTTAAATGAATAATAATAATAATAAAATGTTCCTATGTCAAAAAATCGGTTGTGTCCAAATTTGAGTTTTTTCCTCCTTGGTATGGGCCCCTGTCTTCTTCTACTCTTTTTTCAGATTTTGTTCTGACCCCTTGGAACATACTCATTATTGATAGGTCTAGAGAAAATAAGGGTTGGTTGCAATGGAACTATGATGAAAGAACAAAAATTTCTCCCCAAAGATAATTTTTTTTTTAAAAAAAAAGACCAGGTCAAGAGTATCAGACATGGGAAACAGACCAGCTTCTACTGTCAAAAAAAAAAAATGCTCAGAAAGTACAGTCTTTCCAGTTTTCGTTCATAATCCCATTCCATTTCTCAGTGTTCAACATTTTCCCAATTAAAACTTTATCAAACAAAAGTGTTGTGAAGCTACAAAAACCAATCTATACTTTAATCAGCAATAGAAAAGAATACATTCTGTGTCTTGTATTTTACTACATGAAACTTCTGGCTGAATAATCAAAAGGAAGTTACAAAATTTTCTGATCAACTGAGTATTCTTGAACTGAAAATTTAATGTGATTAGTTTATAATTCCTTCCTTTAAACTGTGTGTATTAAAAATCATTACTCACTCCATCAACCTCATATTCATTCTTTTTATAAGAGAAATGGCTTATTGCAAAACCTCATGATTTACCAAAGTTTCTTTTTGCTTTTTATTTCAGGTGGCCACAGTGGTAATATAAACACATATAATCTAAATCTAATTGTAGTCTAAGTAGCTAATACATCAGCTCATGCTAGGGACTAGCAATATCCATTTACCAATGTTAACACCAATTCTTTCTGGTTTTGAAATAATTGATCATTAAAAAATTATCCTAGATTTTTTTTTCCTTGACTGTATGTGGCTTGCAATTGCACTATATAATAATTCTATAGGGATGAGTTCAGGTACTAGAAAAAATGCACTGTAGCTAATTTTAAGAAGAAAATAATAAGTGTTATGTGTTTATTTGTTAATCTGCCTTTGAGACATCTTTGGGAAGAGGGGTACAAGATACTAATTTGAATATCCAGGAACTACTTCCATTACCACTCTGCAGAGCATACCTATCAAGGAATCAGAAGAGCCTTCTTTGAATAAGAAGCAAGAGGATATAAAAGCTTCCTGTTGAGATAAGAAAATACCTTGATGAATATGGACCAGAATCATGTCCACCATGAACTAATTCACACCTGCAAAATGATGCCGTTTGCCTTGGCTTGTTCCCTCCATGACTCAGTTACAAATCTAAATCATACAACAGTGAAACTGCTTAGTAGAACATAAATCAGATCCAGAATCCTAGCACATTGGATGGGAGCTGGATAAAATCTTAAGCAGACTAATCTGAATGATCTTCACCTGATTACTTAAGTGGTAGTCAGAGAAAGAACAAAGCAAACCTGTCTCGTTCACAGATGGCTCAGCCTGATGTGTCAGACCCATGCCCAAGAGAGTTTCTCTCTTATCCAGCACAGCACTAGCACTGAAGAATGGGAAAGAGTGGAAATTCTTACAATAGATATGACTAGGGGTTCTACATCTCATTTTATGTCCAGAACAATATTTAATCTGTGGTCAGTATCTACAATTGTTCTTCTATCTGATGGTCAAGCCCAACATCACCCATTTGAAATGGCAAGGCCAAGAAACAGGAGAGAAGAGATGGAACTGTTCAGAAGGAGCCACACGTGCATATATTCATAATTCATGCTAATACTTTTCAAATAGGTGTTTGGATCCTACAAGGAAGATAGCAGGCTGTTTTATTGCTGCTACTGCAGTCGCTGCCATATATCTTAACGCTCTCTCAAGAGTGATTTCCTACCTTAGTAAATAATTTTAAAAATGCTTATACCTCTGTCGAAACTCTGTTCACTTTAACGTGTTCCACATGTCAGCATGCTGGAGGGAGAAGAGTCACCTCTACTAAAAACTAATATTGTGAAATTGATCTTTATTGTGAATAGGGTCTGCAGCTATGTTCACCACTACCATAGTACAGTTACATGGTTCAGGATTATATTTCTTCCAGGTTCCAAGTTTTGTTGCTATTAACACATTTCTTGTTTTTCCATTTGCATGAGTTATTTTTAGTACTTACCATTAATTTTATTGAATTTTATAAAGGAAAAAATTATAAGTATCCTTAAGATTGGTCATCTTAACTGTTAGTGGGATATATTTCTCTGGATAGACTCAATATCACTGACAAAATCCTGTGTTCACTTTATTATATTCCACATATTAGCACACTGGGAGGGAAAGGAGCAGTACAGACTTTTACTGAAAATTTGCATAGTGTACACTGACTCTGGGCAACACTGTCCTAAGTGTTTCACATAATTTAACTTATCTAATATGCACAAGAGCGTGTTATTATCTTTTCTTGTCCACTCTAAAAATGCCAGATGGACATCTTAGCATCTAAAATTTACTTCTAATGTGGAAACTAATAATACTACACACACCAGGAGGGTATGATAAGTTTCACTGCATATATAATTGAAGCCTGGAGAAGCAGAGTAGGTTTGAAACAGTTTGCAAAATCACAAAAAGGAGGCTAGCGCAAGGATTTGTATGATGAATAGGAGGTAGGATGGAGAAAGAGACTACCCTTGCACAGGCTTATGCTTGTATATCTTGATTCTTTCACTTAAAACAAAGAACAGAGAATGTAGGCTTTCTAATTAACTAGTTCACTTGTAGAGTACAGGGGGACAGGTGTTGCAAAATTAAAGTATGACAGCTATGTGAATCTCTTTATTAGTCTTCATTATGTCTCTTTGACTTATGAGTTATATATCCCATATTTCTCTTCATTAAATTTGAACATTTTAAAATAACCAGTATGGTGGTCTACAATGTCAGTGGACTGAGGCAGGTAAGAAATGTGAAAGTCTCAGTGCTTTGATTGTATAATATCTAGAACTCTGAAGTGCATAGGGTGTCTTGGCGAGCTCTTGTATTTTGCTTTGGGTTATTTAGAATTTATAGAAACCTGTGATGCCTGGATTTACATAATGGATTCTTACAAGGTGGAGAATTTCCAAAAAAAAGGATAGCTCTTTGGTTGTTTTCATTTTTAGTGTGGTTTTGGCAATGGGGTGGTTGAAATACTCAAATAAGGAAGGGTTATGGTAGACATCTAGAAGGTATTAAAAGAAAAGCAAGGGCAAATGAAGATGATTACGGAAAAAACAAAGATAAAAGCATGCTGAAATGTAAGGAGCAGTGAGGCAGAAAAGGCAAAATGTGTCACTAGTAAAAAGGAGAGGAGGGCAGTTTATATAATGTCATTTAGGGCAGGGATGACCAGAAAGACAATGTTGATCACTGGTAAAAATAGTTTGTTTGGCGTGGTGGATGTAGAAAGAAACCTGTAACTGACATAAGCATTCTTTAAAGTACTAAAGTTAAACTTCGTTTCAATATAGTTTTCATGTACTGTTTCGGTTACTGTAACAAATTACTGTAGACAGTATGACTTATAAGCAGCAGCATTTTCTTTCTCAGAGTTCTGGAGGCGGGAAGTCCAGGAGCATGGTACCAGTATGATCAAGTTCTGGTGAGAGTTCTCCTTCTCTTTAGATTGCTAACTCCTTATGTCAACTCTTGGTGTAAAGAACACTCTGGGAGCTCTTTCTTAAGGACGCTAATCCTACTCGAAGGGCCTCCACCCTTCCTAATTACCTCTCAAAGATTTCACTTCCGATCACCAACACATTAAGGGTTCAATTTAAACGTGAACCTGGACAGGGGACTCAAACACTCAGTCCTCAACAGTGTGGTTTCCAGATGAGAACTAAAGAACTTATAGAATGTATCAGTCACTCAATTATAACACACTGAAGGTTTTTTTTTTTTTTCAATTTTTCTTTGTTATATACTAAAAGATGCATTATAGTCTCACATCATAATGTAGTTCAGAGTGATAGGGGCATATATGCACACAGCACTTAGTGAGCTCTCCCCACACTCCCTCCCCTTCTCCATACATAATATTGGGATTGGTATTGATAATTTCACATATATAAATAATGTCAAAAAAGTGTTTCCTTCAGAGGAGACACAATTTGTTTTAAATTTGTAATGAATTGGATAATGTTTTTGTTTCATTATATAAGCTTTATCAGGTACCACAGTATTTTCATTAGTGTAAATAATAAAGACCTGGACAAATTGCCAATATTGTTGTGGTTAAAGTAAGAAACTTCAAATAGTGCCTCCTAAAAGACTTCGATGTTTCATAATTCATAGCTGTATCATTTGATCATCTATAACTTACTGGGAAAATAAGTACCAATGCAATCTTTTTGAAGGTATAAAGCAGGCTTTACTATCTGTATCAGTTCCTGAAATGATGAGCTTCATTGGGCACCACAGTTGGAGACACAGAGAAGGCAGAGACAGACAAATATTAGGAAACTGGTAGAGGAAGTAATAAAAACAGGGAAGTAGGTTTAATGTACCAGAAACAGAATATCTGATATCTAAGGCTAAAGCAGCATGACTAAATGGTTTCAGCTCATGCTTTGAGGTTCAATGGCCACATATTAGAAGATGGTGCTCATTGCCATCCTAGCACTGATTATTACTCCAGAAAATGATCTACACACCTACTTTAAACTGAAAACCTGAGCTAGATGAACATAACTTGCATGGGATGAGTAAATAACTTTAAAATAATCCACTAGATAAATATGCATTGTAGCTTACTTCCTAACAGAACATAAATTATTGTTTGCACTATAGCTATTTCTTTTCTTCCTTTCCTTTTTTTTTTTTTTTTTTTTGTCTTATATACAGCAACATCATTGTAAGTTACAGCAGCATTTTGGACAGGCTTGAATAAGACATTCCTCATACATTATATCTGTCTGCCATTTAACTCCTTAATGTCAACAACTGAGATGCTAGCTTAGCTTCATCTTATAACCATACTATAACTCCAAAACTAAAAATAAATTTTCTCATATATTTAAGTCTGTCATGCCTAAAATTGAACCTGCAATTCAGGAACAGGAAAATAACAAGGCTGATGAAAATAACTAGGTTGATTTATGGAAGTCTTTTACAGAGGTCAATTTATGAAGTCTTTTACAGAGGTCAATTTACGGAAGTCTTTTCTAGAGGTCAGAATTATATTCCACATACATTTATAAATTAATCTAAAGAGAGTTAAAACTACTTATCTTTCTTTTTCTTTTCTTTTCTTTTTGTTGTGGAACTGGGGGTTGAATCCAGGGGCACCCCCAGCCATATTTATTTTTAAACAGGGTCTCACTAAGTTGCGAAGGGCCTCACTAAGTAGCTGAGGCTGGCTGCAAACCTCCAATCCCCCTGTCTCAGCCTCCCAAGTACTGGGATTACAAGCATGTGCCACCATGTCCAGCTACTTATATTTTAAAAACACACAATAAAAAACTTAAAGACACCAAATTCTATTTGGACAAATGAAAAGTAGTCTGAAGACATAATAAATTATGGGGTAAGAATGATGCTCATTTCAAATTACCATTATCATGTGATATTTCACATAAAATGAATGGTCTAAACTACTGTTAAAACTATTTATACTTCTCTAAATTTAAATTAATATGCTGTGATATTTATATTAGCTCTAGAATCTGATGATGCTATGAAATATTGAGGTCAATGAATTATAGCAGTAATCTAGGGATGATATGAAATATAAAAGGCTAAGGAAGAGCCCTTAGGAACATCAGAATTGAGATCATGCCTGCAGGCTGTACTGTTAAGATTCATGCTTTTTAAAATAATTTTACTAGTACATTGTAATTATACATCATAGTAATTCTCAAAGAGATATAGCATACATCCTCAAATAAAAATGGTCCTAAAATAAAATATTATGAGATTTGAATTCTCTCATAAAACTATAAGTTTTATGGTTGATCTCCCTTCTATTTCACAAGTAACTACTATCACAATTTTATATGTATCATCTATCATCTATTATATGTATCATTATCATCTATTATTTTGAAGAATTTGTATCTTTCATTGAAACTTTAAATTTAAAATATATTTTCATTTCAAATGTATACATTAAATGTGTCCACATGAATACTGACTGGACTTTAGGGAATTCTTTTCCATCTCCTGTCCATTATAGTATTGTATAAAAATGCCACAACTTGGCCTATTTTGGTGGCCCACACCTATAATCGCAGCTGTAATCCCAGTACTTGGGAGTTTGGGAAAGGAAGATCTCAGTTTTTAGGTCAGTGCTTAGTAACTTAGCAAAGCAAGACCTTCTTTCATAATTAAATTAATAATAATAATAATAATAATAAATAAGATGGGTAGTATGGCTAAGAGATAGAGCTACACAACTGGATTCAATTCCCAGTACAGAAAGAGAGAGAAAGAGAGAGAGAGATTACAATTTGTACATTTTCTTGGTGATTGGTGCTCATATTTCCTGCTTTTCATAAATTAAACTTTGGAAAGTTGAATTTATCTCATTGAACCATGTGTGAATTTCCCTAGAATATGTACATCCAAGGAAAAAAGTTTCTACTGATTAATGAGTCTGAATAGTCAGGTAAATAATAGTTCTGAGCTATCATTTCCTTTACTTGAACTGCATAGTTAACTTCTTTTTTTTTTTTTTTTTTTTTTTTTTTCGGTACTGGGGATTGAACTCAGGGGCATTCTACCTCCGAGCTATACCCCCAGCCCTATTTTTTATTCTTTATTTTGAAACAAGATCTTAATAAGTTGCAGAGTGCCTCACTAGGTAGCTGAGGCTGGCCGCGAACCTGGCTCCTCCCGTCTCAGCCTACCGAATGCTGGGATTACAAGAGTCTGCCACCACACCCGGCTCATAGTTAACTTCTAAAGGAATAAATTTCCATTCTGGACTCTCCTTTTACCTTTCCAAAATGCTACATTTATCAGATTTTTTACCTAGCATTTATTTTGACGTTAAAATTTTTAAGAATATCAGTTCAGTAATAGCCATAGAATTTTATGAAATAAGTAATGTGTTAATCTCATTTTACAGAAAAGCAAAGTATGTCAAAAGGAAGTTATGAAGGTCATTGAGCTAGTAAACAGCAGTGGAAATCCTATGACCCATGATTTGACCTGTGCTGTATGTGTTCTCCAATTCAATTATATATCACCTAGGATAAAAGCAAAATTAACTGGTATGAGCTTCATAGATCAGGGAGATCTTGTCTCTGACAACAGTTTCACATTCATCTCACCATGCATCATCCATTATTGTCTTTATACTAATGGGTCCTTAGGTTTCAAGAATTTCTTATGTTCCAATGTATTTGACATACTGAAAATAATCAGCAGCCACTAGGCACTCAATAATTTTCCACCAGATGCCACAGTTTATTAGGTAGACGTTATTTGAGTATAAATATATATTTATAAATATAAACAAAATAATATTAATATTTTTAAATATAATTTTTCCTTTTTTTTGTATTTTACTTATGTACTTTTCAGTCCTTTATGACCAGTTTTATAATCCTTTAACATCAATCATAAAATTTCTATCAAGATATCTTTCCAATTTTTTTGATACTTCAGAAGCTTTGCATTATCAAAATTTTAACTATTAAGAGAATAAAAAATATCCACAGGAAATATTTCAATGAATAGAAATACATTACTGATTCTGAATATTTAATACATATATTCAGATAAAATTTAGCAAAGGACACTGTCTTTAAAAAAAAACTACAAACGTATTTTAAAGCATAAGAAACAATACTCAATATTCAATGCACAGCATCCTAGCAATATTGTCAACTTGAGTTAACCCCATACTCTCCAAATTGCAGAACTACTAGTTGTACCTAAAAATCTGTTTTTCTTCTTTTCTATAGTAATGAATTGTACATAACTATTCAAAATGCAAATGATATATCCCAGGTATTTTCTTTGTTTTCAGCTAGGCGTGATTGTATTTTGACAAAAAAAAAAAACAAGTGGAAATTAATGTGAGCAATTTCCTGACTGTTTCTTTGGAATGGAGTTCTAGGGATCCCCACTTTCACCTTCCCACTGGTTGCTATAAGCACCAGATGGTGAGTACTTCTTGTGCTATGTGAATGAGAAACATTCCACAGAGATTGTAAAGCATAACACAGAAGGAGCTGGACTCCAGATGGCAACTTGAAGCCACTCAGTGCCTTCAAGCTCAAACTTTTACTTGACAGAGAAATTACTTTTCATGTTTTGATAGAGCATTTATTTTTCCAGTGCTGGGAACTGAATCCAGGGCCATGAACATGATAGGCAAGTGCTCTATCACTGAATTATTTCCCTACCCCTTACTTTCTATCTTTTAAGCCACTCTTATTTTAGTGGTTTGTTTTTTGTTGTTGTTGTTGTTTTTACCTTCAGTTTGAGGTCATACACTAATTAACCTATTACCCATTAAGATATTTTTATGCAAGAAATCAAATTTCATATATATATTTACATATATTTCCAGTCTTAGCTTTAAATATTTTCTTAGTTATCAATATACTTATAATTTATCACAGTACTAAATTTGCCCATTTGCACATATGAAACTTACTCAGAATTATCTTATTTAATATTCTCTATTAAATATTTTGTTTATATACTCCTGAAATCTCCTAATTCATAAATTTAATACAATAAATCAATAAAATTTCAAATCTGGCCAATAATTTTTCACCATTTTCAAATGGTATCAATATTTCAACTGACAGGAAAGGAGTCTGATCTGTGTGAATTTAATCCCACCATCATTTAAAACAATCTAATGACTCACTTAGCATCTGATATCTCAATCTTGTCCTAATCCACAATACAAGGATTTTGTGAAGTAAATTCCTGAAAGGAAAATAATATTCCTGGAGGCATTTTTGAAAACTCTAAAATGCAACAAAATAGTATATAGAATATTAAAGAGGTGAAAAGGATATATAATTCTTCAAAACATGCTGATATTATTAATAATAATTTATAATACTAAATTATAATTATGCATGGCAAAAAAGAAAAGAAATATTAAAATAGTTTTTAAAAATTATAATTCCTACACAAGAAAATATTTCATTAGATATAGGATAAGTAAATTAATAAAATTATATTAAAAAGATTCAACATGTATAGGAGAATTTTGAGTATAGTAAGACTAAAAAATACAGTTTAGGTAGATCAATAAATCTATTAACAAAGGAATGTGGTAAGATTACTGACCTTTGAAACATCTCAATGGAGATGAAACATGACTTTTAATACCCTAAGTTGACTAGGATAATTTAAAGTAAAATCAATTTCCTGAATCTCATTTTTCCTATATGCACTCTTTCCTAAAATAAATCTTCTGGAAATGTTGGATTTTTAAGTTGTGCTTTCACACCTTCTTTTTCACAATCACTCTTCTCTCTACATAAACAAACAAATACACTTATTGTCCAACTTGCCACCACACACTTCTGGAGACTTCTAGAAGAACAAAAAGACAATATGCTTCCAAAAGGGATTCTTTTCAATATTTCTAAGTAATAAATATTAAAAGAGACAGTAACTGATTTCATAAAATGACAAACTAATGGCAAGTCTCCATTCTCTAGCCAGTAAATACAAGTATTAGAGTCAGAATTCAAAAGTAGTGTGCTTTTCACTTAGGCACGTATTAACATTTCTTTTCAAATTGAAAAATGAAGTTGGACGTTTCCTGACAAAAAGTAAGTCTGATTTGTCTAATTGGTTTTACTGTGGAGGCTGGCCTTACCAATTAGGTTTTCATGATAGACATTTCCCATATATTGAACAAGATAAATCTTCAGCTCTGAAGTTGTAATAATATTTTATTTGAAGTTTTATTTAAATTTGTATACAATATACCAGAAATTACATCTTTGCAATTTAAAAATGTATGGAAGTTTTATTCATCAACCTAAACAGTAAATTTATAGTTATTCTCAGGTGTAGGAAAATAAAAATACATATACAAAATCAACATGAATCTCCTTTTTAACATTGAGAACGAATTCACAGTAGTATTTGTGCTTTACTCGAACAGAACTCAGCTGCTTGAATTCAACAGAGATGCAGCAAAAGAGCACATTCTCTCAATTTTGGGTTTGTGTAAAAAAAAACATTTTTAAAGTAATAAAATTAGGAACAAGTAAGGTTAACATATTGAGAATGATCAAAATATTGAACAGTTGCACATAAAAAGGAAGAAAGGACAACATGAAATTTGGGATTGATTTCTCAAATTATTACATAACTTTTATGATGGGGAGAGGGAAAAGATTGAGGAGCTAATTTTAACCCGTTAGAAGGCTGCTTATATTGGAGCTTCAGAGAAAGGGGTTGCTGAGAACATGGTTAATTCACAGAGTGGTGTGGCAATTGAATTTAGTCATTCTGGATTCCATTGCCTGCAAAAGTCAATGATATCTTGGAGTCCACTTTAATTTTCTTTTAGTTACTGGCCTGGGGAAATGTTAAACTGCTTATGGTCTTTCAGAGCAAATCTTTAGCATCCTGTGATAAATCTTGCTTTAGGCAACCTACTTGATTTTGACAAGATTACAGATTTTTATATAGAAGCCTTATATCCTTTGGACATAAGCACTAAGTAAGCAGGTAGAGTTAATGGTCCTCACCTTATTTCTAGAACTATCTCCATCAACACTTTCTCTGCTGTAATCCCAAACAACTGGCCACACAACTTAGAGTAAAGAAGATTTAGTAGCTCACAGTTTTTGGTGATTCAGAAGTTTAGTCCATGTCAGGCTGGGTCTGTACAGCTCAGAGAAATGATAGTGTGAAGCAGCGTGTGTGTGTGTGTGTGTCTGTGTGTGTGAGATGAGAGAGAGAGAGAGAGAGAGAGAGAGAGAGAGAGAGAGAGAGAGAGAGATCCACTCTCACATCATGGAAGCTGGAAGCAGAGAAAGAGAGAGAGAGAGCAGGGTAGAAGAGATCTTACATTATCCTTAGGGCTACACCTCCAGGGACCTCTTTTTAGTCACCATGCCCCTTCCAATATTGCTACCTTGTTTCCATGAGGGCTGTGGGGACATTCTAAATCCAAACCATTATAAAAATATAATGAGTCATCTACTTACAGTACAAGCATAGAAATATGTGGAATTTAAGGTCCTAGAGTTCCCATTTAAAAACTTATGCATGTAAGAAGGAACCTCAATGAACCCCTGGGATTACCAAATTTTTCTCTAGAAAAAAAAAAAATCAAATAAATACAGTTGCTTTGATCTAAATGAGTACTGTAGAAACCAGATGCAGTTTAAAAATAAGTAGATCTAGTTTGAGTTTAAAACTTTAAGGGTAAAAATATAGATTATAAAAGTTTCCCTAATGAATCCCTGTATATAACTTTTAAAATTTCACAATAAAAATATATACTATAGTTTTAAAAAGAAAAGGATTTGAACAGATGTTTTCCGAAAAAGTCATATAGATATGGCAAGTAAATACAAGAAAGTTGCTCATTATCATTAATCATTAAGGAATGAAAAGGTACCACAATTAAATAATACTTCCCACACAGTAGGATTTTTTAAAAAGACCATAGGCATCTTCAAGGCTACAGAACAATGGGAACATTAGCACACTATTTTGAATATTAAAAAGGCATCAGTCATTCTGAAAATAATGTCTCAGTTCTGCAAAATAATAAAGACAGAGTTAGCATATGATGCAGTGAATATACTCAGGAAATCAAATCTCATGTCCACACAAATGATTGTGATCAAGTGTTTGCTACGTTTATTAATAGCCTAAAAGTGGGAATATCACAAATGTCCATGACCTGATGAATGTATAAACAAAATGTGGTTAGCCATTCAATCAAATAATTGTCAGCAGTAAAATAAATGAAATATTGGTTCATGCCAAAACAGAGACTTTGAAAACATCCTGCTACTTGAAAGAATAGTCAGAAAATATTATATATTTCTTATTTCCATCTACATAAAATATTCACAATAGGCAAATGTATTAGACTGCAAAGCAAATTATTGTGTCTAGGGCAGGAGAAGTCACTTGGTGTGGTGGTAGGGGTTGATAAAGTAGAAAGGTGTCAAATAGTATATATTGGGTTTCTTTTTGGGAAGGTGGAAATATTCTAGAACTATTTTATAGAGATGATTTCCCAACCCTGTTAATATATCATTAATAGAAAAAATTATACTTACTATACTTAAGATTGGGTGCATTGTAAGGCTAAAAGAAGCTATAATTGGCATGAAAAATTCCACCAATGGACCTTGGAAAATTGTATACTTTAAACCTTAGAATCTCACCATGATTAATTTTACAAACCTATCTCCTGGATAGGTTTTCTTTTTCTATTTTCTATTTCCTTCAGTTCTTTGTTTTGTGTATGTGTAAAAATAAAACTAATTTGATTCAAGCACCAAAAGAAAAAAAAAAAACTAAGCTAGTGACACCAAAAACATGGAAAAAGTAAAGTAATGAGAAGACGTTATTCAAAGAAAGCATTCACATCAGAACCACAAATAGGTGACAGCTGTCACAGCATAGCACTGACACCTCAGCAAGAGGTCAAGCACTGTCTTGAAGGCAGACAAGAAAAAAACAACAACAAACTAGGAAATCCATTTCCATAAAAATGGAGGTAGGTGAGGTGGGTGGGAGTGTTGTCTGAGATTAATTTGTGGAATAGATTCCCCAGATTTAACATTAATGAAATGCCAAAATCACATTAATACTGCAGTGAAAAGCAATATATAACACGTGACTTTAAAACATATAGTGAGATTTTATATGAAGGAAAAATTATATTTAAATCATCTATTTATTCTTGAGCAAAGTGCTTCCATTATATTTAACAGAGCAACTTCTAAAATGCATTTTCTGCTTCATTGGAATTCCTTGCAAATTGCTCAGATCAACATTCTAAAATTTTAAGTAGATTCTTTAGCTTTCTAATAGGATTTAGCTGTATAACCTTGGTATCCAAATTTCTGCCTCAGTGAACAATAGCTTAGAGTTAAAATATTAAATAGACTAAATATTAAATACATAGATTCTCCAAGGACACATATTACAACACAAAGTACTTTGGCAATAAAAAAGAAATAACAAAAGAAAGATTGCCTGCTGGGTCATCAATTTCACTATTTTGACCTACCCAAACCAAAGTGTTTATTTAAATATTTTAACTCATTGATTATCTTATAGAAATAGTACTAAGGTTAATCTTCTGATGTTTGTAGTCATATGTAAACATATTTTTGACAAATGATATAAGTACTTATAGCTCTCAAATGTTCTCTGACATGCTTTGGAAAGGACAGGAAATTGTGTCATTGGCAAATCTGAAGATGTACATGGAACCTGGCTACAAAGAAGTCATAAATTTTGGCATCAGCAAGACTGACTAAAAAATTTAGAAAAGTAACTTAGCTTGTTTGAGGCTCACTGATCTTTTATATTGAATGGTGATAGAAAAAATACTGTACTTTTTCTCTCTGGAATTTATCTCTAGATATTATGAAAAATCTAATACAGTGTTTGGGACAATATAGGAAGCTATAATTGTTAATTCTCATTATTGTTACTGCATAGGTCATAAAATGACGTTAGAAATATTAAACTAAACCTCAATAAAGAGTTGGTGAAGATTATGATCATAGTATCTGGACAAAAAGTACCCCCAAAGTAATCCAAATGAAATAAAAACATTCTAAGTAAACTATTTATTTACTTATTTATTTATGGTGGCACTGAAGATTGAACTAAGGGACATTCTACCTCAAAACTCTACCTTCAACCCTTTATACTCTTTTTTTTCTTTCTCTCTTTCTTTCTTTCTTTCTTTCTTTCTTTCTTTCTTTCTTTCTTTCTTTCTTTCTTTCTTTCTTTCTTTCTTTCTTTCTTTCTTTCTGATAATAGGGATGGGACCAAGAGGCATTCTTCCTCGGAGCTACACTCCCAGCCCCTTTTTATTTTATTATATTTGTTTTGTTTTGAAAAAGGGTCTAAATAGTTTGCTGAGATTCTAGCTAATTTACTGAGGCTGGTCTAAAACTGGAGATTTTCCTTTCTCTGCCTCGCAAATATTGGGATTACAGATGTATACCACTACATCTGGCTTAAATAAAAAAAAAAAAAAAAAAACTTTGTAAAATGTGACTATCAAGGCAAATGTTAAAAAGGAAATAAAATAATATATAATAGAATAAGATAAATGGGTTAAAATGTTAAAAGGAGAAGCCTTAAGAAACATAAGATGATGTTTGAAAAGATATACAATATTAGCTCTTAATGCATTCAAAAAATATTGTCTCTATCTTGTCAATTATGGAGCATGCTTTATATTTTAAAACCTGGATATTATACCACTGTGTAGTACCTACATATGTAAAAATCTTACTCATCCTTTATTTCTGCCTCTTCCATGAAGGCCTTTGAGATTCTTCAAATGTAGTTTATAAAGAGCTTTTTACCTTGTTAAGAACATCTAATCTATGAAGAGTATACAAGCTCCATTCCTGGTTTGTAAGCTTGTGGATGGAGCAACAAGCCACATCAGACTGATGTCAGCTCCACTATGTTGCCTCAAGAGAAGACTCCCACATAGTTTCACAATGGACAGACATAAGACATCTTCACAGTCCCTTCTGGTCTTTTCTATACAGCTTTGGTGACCATCCAACACTCACTCCTTTAAAATTTTGTTTTATTTTCTCCTGCTTTTGAATCTTGGGCCTAGCCATGCTGAAGGAAATGCAAGAAGTATTCTCATTCCAGATGGATCCCAGAGATTCTCATGAAAATTGACTCATCATTTCTCCAGATCTTTACTTTATTGAATGACACTATTTCCATTGCTCTATTTTATATGTGTATATAATAAATAAATACAGTAAAATTAAATAGACTAAATAAGTTAATAAGTGTGTTCTGGAAATACCATCTGGCTTTTTCTGTTTGTCATTTCAGCTATTGTATTACCTAAAAAAAGCTTTGTGTAAGATTTCTTTTTTACTTGTCTTTTAGCTACATGATTTTGATAATGAATGACTTTTAAGTATTTTTAAGTATTACAGAATTCTTAAAAATTGTATAATCATCTCTAATAATATATTTCTATTAATTTTATTTGTCAGTAAGCAAAAACAATGAGACTGACACAAGAAGCCAACTGGAAAACTTTGTAGTATTACATGGAGTTATATTGGTAAATAATACAATTTAAAACAAGTTTGGGAGAGGTCAAGAAACTATAATCTTATTACACAAAATTAGAGAACTGGAGATGACAACATTCATGTATATAAATCTGGTGATCTAATTTAATCCTTATAAAAAGAAGATATTAAACTTGAATTGTTCTAGAGAATTTAGGATATTAATCAAATAAATTGAGAGAACAGTTCATTTTTATCTAAATTAAGTAAATGTTTTATGTGAATTAATGAAAGGTCTTATGTAGTCAAAATGTCTTCATCTTTATTGACTTTATGAATTTAGAATTAGATGTACTGAACTAAAGCTTATGGAGGATGTAAACAGTCTGGAATAAAGCAGGGCACAATGTTGCACAAATATCGTCCTGGCTACTTTGGCGGAAAGAACAAGCTCCTAAGTTCCAGAGTAGCCAGAGCAACTCAATGAGAATCGATCTAAAAAATAATTAAATAAATTAATTAATTAAATAAAAAAGAAACAGAATGGAATGCAAGTATTTAGCATTAATACAACTAACATAAATTTGTAATCCTGCTGACAAATCTGATAAACAACTTAATTTCTTGTGTACTATAACTAAGCCTGAAATTAAGTTGAACTGAAAATTTACAAGCGCTGAATGTCCTAAACAATACTAGTTTCTTTTCTATGCAATTTGTTTCCTCAGTGCCAGAGGTATCTTCTAAAAGATTACACTTTGTATACCCTGTAATTATTTTTAAAAAATTAAAGTTTATCCTTTTTAAACTCCTTATACGTATTTCTTTCTGCTTCTCTTTCTTTCTCAGTACTATGAAGGTTAGTACTGAAGAATGTGGATAAAAACAATGCTATAAAAGAAATTTGGTTTGGTCAGACACACAAGCATGCCACTAAATAGGTGCCAGAAGTCCAGGAGTCTAGAAAAACATGTGACTCTACAATGAGTCCATGAATCTATGAAAGAGTAATGAGACACACAACTTCAAGATACTTGTCAGCCCATAAGTATATCATAAAATAACTTTTAAAAACTTAATGTTCCTTTATATTTTATTTTATTTTTACAGATACATTAAGGAATTTAATATATTTTAAATGTCAGCATTAATCTGACTTATACTATGATCAGGTACATAAAAATATTCTTTAAGCTAATATAAATTATGTCGGTACAAATATATATTCTTATGACTGTATCACTCATTTGTAAATTAAAATTTATTTTTTCCTATGTAAGAGTTAAAATGTTTCTAATTGTGCTATTCTAGTCACATTACCATAAGCAGAGTAAATATGAAGGTATCTAATGATATAAAAACCTGTAACCTGATCATTCAGTAGATTTGTGTATGAGAAATTTTGTCCTTTGATTAAAAGTGGGTGAATATTAAGATTTACTGATATCATTCCTAAGTATTTAAAACTGTGGAGGACAATCTCACAAGAAAATAAGAAACAGGCTGCTACTCTCTAAAATACACCCCAAGGGAAGTGTCTTTGAATAATAAATATTTCTATCTCTAATTCATGGGACCACAATTAAGCTAGTGACAATTTTGTAAAATAAATTAGAAATATGTTACACCATTTTTCCCCCTGATTCATTCCTGTCTATATCCTTTCTCATGAAAATCAAATTTACTAACAGAAATATAACCAGTATATAACACTTGAATTTATTCTATAAACTATGATCTTAAAAAAAAATCTCAACCTTGATATGCAGTCAAAGAATGACTTTACTTTGGTGTGGATGACCCAGGGATGCTTTACCACTGAGGTACACACCCAGCCTGTTTATTTCTTTGTTTTTTTTTAAGCAAGGTCTTACTAACTTGCTGAGGCTGACATCATACTTTCAGCCCTCCTATCTCAGCTTCCCAAGTACTAGGATTATAGGTAGATACATTACTTAATATTTAGATTTTGAATGTGAGAACAAATACATTAATGTTTGTGATAGTCTGGATTGTCAACTTGACTGGACCATGAAAAACCTAGGATTACATGGCTTTGCGTGTGTTGATGAGATGATTGGTTGATGTAATGATGGATTGAAAGGGAAGACCTGCTCTGAATGTAGGTAACATTGTTCTTATGAGGGCAGGACCTGGGTCAAAGAAGGAGAAAACTGCATGAAGGCATGAATGGTGCTTCCTGAAGAAATTCCATCTGATATCCTCTGAGATATCAGCCTTCAGCTCTTTGAACTGGACCATCACTATCATCTCTGGCCTTTACATCTTGGACTGGGACTGAAATAGTGGTTGCTCTGATTCTGAGATTCTGCTCTTGACCAGCTGCTGGTTCTTCTGTCTCTCCATATGTTGTTGGAAACTTGAGACTACACTGCTTTGGACTGTAAGCTGGTTTGATGTTTTCTTTTACCATATACATGTTCTGTGAGTTCTGTTACTCTAGTGAACCCTGACCAATACACTGCTTGATTGCCAAGTTTTCCAAAAGTCACATATTTCTGAATAAGCAAAGTAATAAATATAACAGTAGAATATATAACTACCGTATGACTCATTTAAACCATTCCTGAGTATCTTCTCAAAGAAATTGAGACCAGAATAATATAGTAATACATGAATATATTTATGGCAGTAGAATTCTCAAAAGCTAAATTATGGAACCAGCCTATCTATTCAAAAACAGATGAGTGAATTACAAAATTACATGACACACGCAGTGTAATTATACTCAGGCACAAAGAACAAGATTATTTCACTTGCAGGAAAAGGGATTGACTAGAGAATATTATTCTAAGTGAGGTTATTCAGTAACAAAAAGTGAAGGGTCATATGTTTTTCCTCATATGTGGAAGCTAGAGAGAAATTTGGATACAAAGGGACTCTAGACAAAAGAGAAGAAACCCTAATGGAGTGAGGGAGGGACCATACAGGACAAAAATGGCTGGGGTGGGGGATCTGGTGAAGGAAATACTTCAATAGACACAATGTACATATACAAAATTATAAATGACGATCTCAATACCATGTACAGGGAAGGGGACAGAGTGGGGTGAGAGCTGAGGTGAAGCTCAACAAGAACTATGTGCATGTATGTCTCTATCACTCTGAACTTCATCATAGTGTAGGTTATAATGAACCCACAAAAAAGGATATTTTCAAAGGATTCTCACAGTCTATAATATTATAATATAGTAAGAAATGTATATTTGATCACTGCATCTTTTGTTCTACTGTTTGATCTTTAACCAGATTCTTAACTCAGACCTATTAATCCCTTGGAATTTCCTAAATGATAGGAGTATATTTTGTTCTAATGAGGCCACCCATGTTTGGAGACTAGCTATTAGAAAGATAAAACATACAACAGCAAGGGAAATCACATATGTACTTATTTTTGGTAAATGTATACCAACTGAACTTTGATGAATATTATAGTTTGTCAAATAATTCAAGATGGAGGCAATTGCTCAACATATTCCACAGAGAGGCTTAAAATCTCAGAGGGCACAAGCTGTTCTACTCATGCCTCTGAGATAAATCCCCATAACAGAAGCAACAAACAGACCCTAGAAGTCAACAGCTGAAACCATCAACTACACCATTAAAGTGGACAGAAGTAGCCCTAGAGTAATTGCAACTCAGTACAAGATACTATTCACAGAGAGAAAATAGAAATATGAAAACTATAAATTGAGGGAAAGCTACCAAAAGCAGCAAAGATATAAACTTAAGAACATGGAAACCAAGGGAAGAAAAAATAGCAAAGAAACAATGAGCTAACAGAACTCACCAACACAGAATTGCAAAGATTACCAGAACAATTCAAATTTTTAGTAGTAGAAACTATACAAAATTTCCATAAAGAATGCAAGGAGAGCTGGAAAGAAATAAAAGAACAAATAAACAAAGAATCTCACACCCTGAACAGGAATCATAGAGAAGCCTTGAAGGAAGTGAAGGATGTGAAAGATGCAATAAGTGAAGTGGAGCAAACTATAAACAGTAGATTAGACCACAGGAAAATAGGATATCACTCTTAGAAGATGACCAATCCAAAAATGAATGCAGAGTACATAATTTAGAAAAAAAAAAAAACAGCAGCATGAATTGGACATAGATGAAATCTGGACCAACTTTAAAAGAGCTAACCTAAGAATAACAGGCATAGAAGAGGGATTAAAAGTTGAAACTTATAGAATCAAACATCTTCTCAAATAAGTAATATCAGAGAATTTTTCAAACACAGAAAGAGAAGTCAACACATAGGTACAGGAAACATATAGAACACCCTCTTGGCAAGATCAAAGAAAAGATTCACCACACCACATAATAATCAAATTGACTAATATAGATCCAAGGATAGAATCTTAAAGACAACAAAAGTAAAAGACCAAGTGACATATAGAGAAAAAACAATTATAATCTCTCCAGACCTCCAAATCCAAGTTATGAAAGCCCAGGAGGGCCTGGAACAAAATATTCCAAACTTTGCAAGAAAATAACTTACAGTCAAGATTCTCCTACCCAACAAAACTATCTCTCAAAATTAACAGGGAAATGGAAACCTTCCATGACAAACAGAAGCTGAAAGAATTTGTCTTCCAAACCAGCACTAGAGAAAATACTCAAAGAGATTAACTACAAAGAAGAACTAACAAATAAACATCAGAAGCAGAAACAATAATTTCCAGGAATCAAACAACTAAGCAAAGAAGAACAAATACTACCTCAAACAGAATTTAAAACTTAAAATGTTAGGAATTAAAAATCATCGTTCAATAATCATACTGAATATAAGTGGCCACAGCTCCTCAATGAAAAGACACAAGGTGGCAAAATAAATTAAACCCCAAAATCCATCTATATGCCACTTGCAAGAAATACACCTTGCAAGCAAAGATCCCCACAAACTAAAGGAGAAGGGCTGGAGCAAGGTAATCCATACCAATGGAACTCGAAGACAAGCAGGAGTAGCAACTAGGATATCAGATAAATTAGACTTCAAGCCTAAGATTATCAGAAGGGACAAAGCAGGTCACTTTTTTTACTAGTGAAAGGAACAATTCAGCAACCGGATATAGCAATAGTCAACATTTATGCCCCAAACATAGGTGCAGCCACTCTCATAAAACAAACTCTTCGTGATATAAAGTCATACATAGATCGCAATAAAATAATACTGGGAGACCTCAATAATCCTTTCGCATCGTTAGAGTGATCTTCTAGACAAAAGGTCAGTAAAGATACCTCAGATGTAAAAATACTGTAAACCAAATGGACCTATTAGACACATACAGAATATTTCATCCAACTACAGCTGAATTCACATTATTCTCAGCTGCTCATGGAACCTTCTTCAAAATAGACTACATTCTGAACCACTGGGAAATTCAAAAAATGTAACATAATTCCCTGCATCTTTTCAGACCATAGTGGAATGAATGAAACCAGAAATCAACTCTAAAAAGACCAAGAGTAACCATGTAAACACATGGGGACTGAACACCACAGTGCTGAAAGACTAATAGATTATAGAAGAAATAAGCAGAGAAATTTAAAAATTCCTAGAAACCAACGAAAACAGAGATACAACATATTAAAACCTCTGGGATACCTTGAAGGTAGTACTAAAAAGAAAATTTATAGCATTGAGTGCCAATATAGGAACAGAAAATCACCACATAAATAACCTAATGACACAGCTCAAAGCTCTTGCAAAACAAGAACAGCCCAACCCCAAAGCTAGAAGACAGGAAATTATTAAAATCAGAGCAGAAACGAATGAAGTAGAGAATAAAAACACAATATAAAAAATCAACAAAAAGCTGGTTTCTTTAAAAAAATAAACTAGATAAAAAATAAACCATTAATTAGCCAAGCTAACCAAAAGAAAGAGAGAATCAACCCAAATTACCAAAATAAGAGATGACAAAGGTGTTATTACCACCTACAGTGTGGAAATCCAGAGAATCATCTGAAACTACTTTGAAAAACTATACTCCAACAAAATGGAAAAATCTAGAAGAAATTGAAAAATTTCTAGACACATATAACCTTCCTAAATTGAATCAAGAAAACTTAAACCAACCAATAGCAATCAAAGAGATAGAAGCAGCAATAAAGAGTTTACCATCAAACATATAAAGATGCAATAAAAAGATAGGTTTCCTTAATAATAAAGCATATTGTCTTTTTTAAGATTCAGAGTCAAGGTCATTTAGATTTTAGTGGTTCACACATTTTTCCAATAGAAAGCCATATAGAAAATATTTTAGATTTGAGGACTATATGGCCTGTTTTATTTTTGTGTTTTGTCACTACTCACTTCTACACATTGTAGCATAAAAGTGGACAATCAATATTAGATGACCAAGTGAGACCTATATTTATTTATTTATTTAAAAAAATAGGGCAAAGGCAGGACTTAGCAAAGCCATGGTTTGTTGGCCTCTGAAAATGATTAGAGACTTAAAAACAATAAACTTACACATAATAAGGATAATTTCTTTTAATGAGATTAAATGAACTTTCTAGACAAGGATAATATACTTTATCTTCTTCTTTCTTGTCAGACAGAAATGCATACGTAATGTGAGGTAGGAACTCACTTAAACAGATAACACTCTGGTCCCATTCTCTAGAATTTGGTTGCTCAAGCTTCAGACCCTCTGTGCCACATATTAAATGTGACTTTGGTAAACTTTTTAAGTAGATTTGCTTTGGTGAATCTTGTAAACAAGTACTTGTGACACAAAATGAAAAATAAGGACTATTTAGAAAGAGATACACAGTAAGATATACTATTTTGTTAATTAACAGATCAATGTTTTCAATTATATCTAAGGTCAAAACAGTATAATAAAAGTAAACTAATATTCTCTCAACTATGTATTTTTGCATTTTATTATTGATTTCCATGATGCTATGCTTGTAATATAGTAGATGAAGGTGACATTTCAATATAGCACATTAATATAATTACAGAATGTTAACAGTGATTTTTCCCTTAATATGTTTACTAAGAAGAAAAATGTCTTTTATGTTAACCATTTGTAACTTAATAATGGAATAGATATGATTATGGTACACAGATGATTGAACCAAAAATGCTCTTGAAAAATGTAAAATGTTACTAATGAATTCCTAAAATGAAGGAAACTAGACTATACCACTTAAAATCATACCAGTGTGTAAGATTTTTTTTTAATTGAATGCAATTGAGGAAAATCAGATCCAAGAGAAACTCTCTGTTCTCTCCCTATTTGTGTAAAAAAAGGACATAAATTTACAAAGACGTTTATTTCCCTTTTTTTCATCTCTACTAGGAGAACAAAAATTGTTCCTGAAGATAACTTTAGACATTTCAACATGGAAATGACAGCAGGGGGTGCCGATATAAAAGCAATATTATCCAAACTTTTTCTATCATTTATTTACCTTCCTGATTCTATAGAATCAGTCATTTCCTTTATCTTGAAACCTTTCTAAAAAACTTACTCTCCATTGTTGAAAATGCTATATAAGACCTAATTCAAAGTCACATTTCTGAGATTTACTTATCTCCTAGGTATCTAAATATTTGGTCATAAATTTTCTCTTGCCTTTTGTACAAGGGCAGGTGTCAACTAAGAACTATGAAGGGTAGAAAGAAAATTATTTTTTTCTCTCCTACCAAAACCAAATCTAAGCAATTTCATTTTTCCACTTTTCTTACTATAATGAAATACATGAGGCATGAGGCAGGCTAACATCAAAAGGAAAAGACTTTCTCAACAAGATCCCAAAGGCATAAGAAATTCAAAAGAAGATCAATACCTGGGATTGCATTAAACTGAAGGGCTTCTGTGCAGCAAACGAAACTATCAAGGACCTTAACAGAGAGCCCACAGAATGGGAGAAGATTTTTGCTAGCTACTCCTCTGACAGAGGACTAATATTTAGAATATACAGAGAATTCAAGAAACTCAGTGCCAAGAAAACAAATAAATCAATAAAAATTAGCAAATGAACTAAATAGACACTTGGAAAAAGAAGAAATACAAATAGCCAATAAATGTAAGAAAAATGTTCAAAATCATTAGCAATCAGAGAGATGCAAATTAAAACTACTCTGAGATTTCACCTAACCCCAATTAGAATAGCAATCATTAAAAACACAAACAACAACAAATGCTGGTAAGGGTATGGAAAAGTATGAATTCTAATACATTGTTGGTGGGATTGCAAATTAGTTCAACTACTTTGAAAAACAGCATGGAGTATCTTCAGATGAATTGGAATGACCCTACCGTGTGACCCAGCAATACCACTTCTGAGTATTTACCAAAAAGAATGGAAAACAAATTACCATTCTAATGCATGCATATATATGATTATAGCTATACAATTCACAGTTGCCAAACTATGGAGCCAGTTAAGATGTCCATCAACAGGTGAATGGACTATAAAACTATGGGATATGTACACAATGGAATTTTACTCAGCCATGAAGAAGAACAAAATCATGTAATTTGTAGGGAAATGGATGAAACTGGAGAACATTTTGTTGTGACATTAGTCTGTCACAAAAAGTAAAAAATCAGATACTCTTCCTAATATGCAGAAGCTAGGGAGAAATAGGGGGGACTTTAGATGAAAAAGAAAAAACCTTAGACTAGCAAAGAAGGTTACCTAACTGGAAGTGATTGGAAGAGGGGGAGAGAAGGAAACACCCTAAAGCACATGATGTACATTCACAAACATAACAAAATCAACCACTAAGCCCAACATGAAAAGGAGGGAGAGGGAAGGGAATGGGGAGGGAACTGGGGAAATATTAAATGAGTGCTGTATTCATGTATGCCTCAATCAGCTTTTACCTCATTAAGATGTACGATTACAATGCACCAATAATTTTTTTTAAAGGAAGACTTCATTAAACTTAAATTATTTAGCTTACAGTGTTAGAGACTGGTAGTCCAAAAAGCGTTACGCAAGCTCTGGAGAGAGCCAGAGTAGATGGTGTGAATGCCTGCAGGAGGAAGAGATCATATCAGGAAAGCAGAGGGATATGCAGGATAAGGTTATAGCAACTTGCTCTTAAGAAAGTTCAGGGATTCAATTAGAGCCACCTTCATCCTTTCAGAATGCAGCTTCCTCAATGAACTAAAAACATACTTCCAGGCCAGGTTCTACCTAGTAAAAGTCCCATCACCTCCAACATTTCCACACTGGAGACCAATTTTCTAATATGTGAAACTCTGGAGGGACACACTCAGTCTATATCTAAGCCATAGCATCCTAAAATATTTTTCAGACATTGAATGCAGAAGCAAATTTTGTATAAACTGTAATTTTATGAAAATAATATCAAAATTAAGGGAATAGGAAGGATGAAACCCTTAAATGATTACATAAGCATATTAATGATAAGTCTTAAATGTATATGGGATGATCATTAACATTCCGAACAGTTTTAAAAGTAAATTTTAGCAATTATTGCATAATAGCAAAATGTGGGCACAAATGCAGAAAAAAATGATTTAAAAAAATCTATCTTGTGCTCTATCAAGTTGCTGGACATGTGACAGAAAATGGAAAAGTACATGACTTTTCTTGTCCATATTTGCCAAATATTTTTGATGACATTTGTTGTGACAAACATTACTTCTAAAAGTAATATCAGAAGAATCCATTTTGAAGAAGCCATGCACACACTCACAACACTTCTTCCTTCAAAAATAGTTGAGATTGACTCATGTATTTTTAAACTGTTCCATTTCTGTTAATCATTAATGATATTGTTGCTTAAAGTAAAGACATATTCTGTCTTCACTTTTCAATTTTATATTCAGTTGGATGCACAAGCTATTATTTCATAACATGAATGACGGGTTAGACAAATGTGGACTTGATATTGATTTAAAAAATTCAAATATTAAAAGTAGATAAGCAGCCAGGTGTGGTGACGAACGCTTGTAATTCCAGCATTTGGGAGGCTGAGACCGGAGGATCCAGGTTCATGGCCCACCTCAGCTTCTTAGTGAAGCCCTTCACAACTTAGTGAGACCCTGTTTCAAAATAAAGAATAAAAAAATAGAGCTGGGGTTGTAGCTCAGAGGTAGAATCCCCCCAGGTTCCATCTCCAGCACTGCAAAAAAAAAAAAAAAGTAGATAAGCATGTCATAATTAGATGACTAGATGATAGCAAATAAATCAAGTTATAATTTTGTGTTAAATGACACAAATAAAAATAATTACATAATATAACCTTATCTTGCATCTGTGAAAATCAGAAGTATTTGCTTAATCAAAGTTTACTTTCTTAAGGTCTTTTGTTTTCCTCTTATTAAAGATATACATTTTCTTTGATATTTTCAAATTTTAAACAATGGCATTTTGAAAATATTAAGTTTAAAATACACATTTCTAAATGCAAAATAATAAAACACATTACTTTTTACATATTCGGTTTTTTCATATAGTATGTAGAACTAAAAATAAGCTAAATGTACAATTGCTTTTTTTCTTTTGTAATTTATTGTAATAAAATGTAGGTTTAAACAAATATTCAAAATAAACAGTTTGAGAAATGTAAAAGGAAGAACAACTATATTATTTCACATGCTTGGTAAACTAAATAAAATATTAAAAGTTATGTGATAAAAACAAAAACTCTCACATGTGTTGCATATTATTTTTCCAAGGTAAAGGTGTATTACAATACAAAAAAATGTTTAGCATAGGAACTTATGAAAACTATTGACTTCTAACAATCTAAAACACATTATTAAAAAGAATGATTAAAAAATTAAATTCAAAACATCATTGGTAACACTTGAATATTTTGTTAATAAATGATTGCTAAAAACTGTACTTTTATATTAGGATATTACAGTTTTTAAAATTTTAAATCAATATTTACTTACCTTAAACATTTCTCATGAATAAATCTCATTGGAAAAATAATAACTTTTTTAAAGAAACCATCAAGAGTCTACAGAAAGCCTATAGAATGGGAGAAGATCTTTGCCAGCTATTCCTCAGATAAAGGACTAATATCAAGAAGGTACAAAGTACTTAAAAGACTTAACATTAAAAAAGCTAATCAAGAAATGAACAATTGAAATAAATAGACACTTTACAAAAGAAGAAATACAAATGGGTAATAAATGAACGAAAAAAGTTTATCATTAGCAATCAGGGAGAAGCAAATCAAAACTACACTGAAATTCCAATTAACTCCAATGAGAATGGCAATCATCAAGAAGTCAAACAGGCCGTGCGTGGTGGCGCACACTTGTAATCCCAGCATTTGGGAGGCTGAGACCGGAGGATCCAGGTTCCTGGCCAGCCTCAGCTACCTAGTGAGGCACTCCGCAACTTAGTGAGACCCTGTTTCAAAATAAAGAATAAAAAATAAGGCTGGGGGTATAGGTCGGAGGTAGAATGCCCCTGAGTTCAATCCCCAGTACTGAAAAAAAAAAAAAAAAAGATGTGGGGAAACAGAAACTCTTCTACACTATTGGACTATTGGTGGTATTGCATGTTAGTGCAGCTGCAAGGAGACTCCTCAGAAAACTGAGAATGGATCCACAATATAATCCAAATATACTACTCTTGGGTATCTTTTCAAAGAGCCTGAAATGAGAATATCATAATAATATATGCATATCCATGATTGTAGCAGCACTATTCGCAATAGACAAATTATGGAATCAACTTAGGTGTCCATCAGCAGATGAACGGATTAATAATTATAAGATATACACACAATGGAATTCTACTCAGGAATACAGAAGAACAAAATTATGTCATTTGCAGGAAAATAGATGGACCTGGTGAATATGATGTTAAGTGAGATTAGCCAGTCACAGAAATGAAGGATCATAGGCGTTTTCTCATATGTGGAAGCGAGGGTTTAACTGAGATATAAGAGGGACTTTAGATAATGGAGAAGAAACCCCAGAGGATCAAGGGAGGTAGCATAATTGGGGAGGGGACTGAATAGGGAGAATTAATGAAACAAACACCTCTACTGACATTAAATATATGTATATATATATATATGTATATATATATATATATATATATATATATATATATATGTAAGACTACTGATTCCAATTTCAATATTTTGTAAGGTGAAGGGGAGGAGTGGGGAGAGAGACAGGGGAAAACTCACAGAGTGCTGTGCACTTGTATGTCACTATCACTGTGAAGTACATTGTGATGTGGGACTATAATGCACCAACAAAAGTATAAAAATGGTTAGTTTCTCTATATAGAATAAGATACGGTGAAACTTTTCTGTTTTGTAAGACATATCATTGAGACCTACTATTTGTACATCTTAATAGGGTGTATTATGGTAATTTGATACATGTATAGAATCTATAATTATAAAAATCAGATAATAGGGATTTTCATCTCTTCAATCATTAATAATTTTTAAATGTTATGAATTTTGAACTCTTCTAGTTATTCTGAAAAATATCACAGATTGTTTTAAACAATAGTTATACTCTTGTACTAAGGAACTGAAAGTGATTTCTCTACACTGTTACTGGTGTTTCATATTGAATTTATTTCCATTTCACCTCTCCCTGTAAAGAAGCGAATTATTTTTAATCTTTTCAAAATGTATAGATTATCTCTTTCTTTAGATAGTTAATACCCATTTTTAAAGATATGTTAATACTATTAATTTATAAAACAATTATGCAAAATTAATTGCAAAAATCACAGATGTCATATTTGATAATTCCTTGCCTTTGTTATTATTGAAACAAGTAGCAATTTTTGTCTTCCCTAACAACATGTGAACTATTCGTGCATTTTTAATATTTATTTATTTATTTATTTATTTATTTATTTATTTATTTATTTATTTATTTATTCATTTATTTTGCGGTACTGGGGATTGAACTCAGGGGCATTCTACCTCCGAGCTATACCCCCAACCCTATTTTTTATTCATCATTTTGAAACAGGGTCTCACTAAGTTGCAGAGTGCCTCAGTAAGTAGTTGAGGCTGGGGCGAACCCAGATCCTCTGGTCTCAGCCTCCCAAATGTGGGATTACAAGCGTGTGCCACCACGCCCGGCTCATGCATTTTTTTAAACATGCATTCTTCTATGTAACACTGTAGACATTCTGCCATAAAGAAATCAATTACATAAAGCTAAAATTTTAAAAATGTCTTTAACTTTGTTCTGTTTTGTTATGTTTCTGAGCTTGTGACTTCTTTAATTGAGGTAGCTCCTACAATTAGCAATTCCTATAGATATTGAAAAGCCTTACATCATGACTTTTAACATTCTCTTCCACCTTGACAAAAGTGGATTACAATAATTATGTGATGCAGGCAGGGTACTGTGTTCCCATTATGTGAGTGCTGGGTTACTAAATTCTTATAGGAAAAATAACTAGAATTATATAATTGTAAAATGTGACTTACAGTTTCCATGCCTATAAAATTGAGACACATGGAATGGTTAAAATAAAATGCATTCATCCAAAGGAAATTGACTATATTTCATTGGCAGAACAAAAGTCTCTTTGATTATAATTAAATTGAGAGCAGTTTTTGTAACAGACTGATATAGTCTATGACCCAGACTCTAAGCATTCTCTGGAATCTTTTGGGAAATAGGAGAGTAGCATTGATCACACTGTAGTGGTCAAGTGACCAAAACAAAAACTTCATTGTATCCATTGAATTTAGTCACCAGAATATTATAAAGTTATAAATTTATTATATTTTATTATGTATATTACTGTCTTAAGATAATAGTAGTACACTTTAACAATTATATAACACTATTACTTCAATTATATGCCTTTAAATATACCACACAACAATATTTTTGAAGTATTAAAAATTTGTTCTGCTTTTTACATGGGTTGGCTGGAAGGTGAAAAATAAGTGACTGAAATTATAGGCTGACAAATTTAAAAATATAGAATATTTGATGAAGGAATTTTATACTGTTTAAGAGGAAGTAGAAAGAACTCCTGCTTCTTGCACTTAACGAGGATCTGCAATGTGAAAACATTTTATAAGGAATGATCTTCCATCAACATTATGTCTACATGTGAGAATACCAATGTCAATCTCAATATCTTATATAGGGAAGGGGGAGTGGGGAGGAGCTGGGGGAAAACTCACCTAATGCCGTGTGCATGTATGTCACCATCACCATGAACTGCATTATGATGTGAGACTATAATGCACCAATCAAAGTATGAAATTAAAAAACTTATGGTTCTATTAAATTTAAATCAAATTAGTAACATACAATAATTATCTAAAAGTTCATTCCTTGCCCATGATAAAATAGCTAAACTGTATGAAAATGCATAGGTAAGAAATTTTGTAATGCAATGACTAAAGTCTTAGCATTACTTAATATTATTTAATACTTTTTAATTTTTATTTGTCATAATTAGAAGAAAGTATTTACTGTAGTATAAGTCAGGAAAATACAACTAAAACTAAATAAATACAGCTTGAAAAAATAAAATCTGGAAACAAGTCAATATAAAAACATTTCTAATGACTTTTATTGATGATAGCACCATAATTTGTTTTGGTATGTTAGTTTTTATACCTCATTCACTGATTTTTGTTTTGGTTACTGGGCTATAATTAGTGGAATTTATGGAAAAGTAAAAGAAGACACCTAAGAGCAAAGGGAGAAAGAGAAGGATTTCATGTAGAGTGAATAAGAGATTACATCATGTTTGAATATAGGGCATTATTCAAATAACGTAAATCCAGATTAGCTTTCCTTGCTTAAAGTTTTAGGCCAGATAAGGATTAACACTCACAAAGTAGTAATAAAGTTGGTTTCCTTAGAATAATATTTGGTAGTTTGAAAACAATGTATAAAGCTTCCTATAATGAAATCTATTCTTCAATTATTTTAAATACGCTAAATGATATTTTTGTTACAAATATATGATTATCTTTTTTTCATTTTTAAATAAATGATTGCTTCATTGGTTCCACAATAAGTCTCATTTGTCTTGTCAGTTAGAATAGAAGCAATTCACTTTTATGTATTTTTTCAATCTTTTTCAGCACATAAAGTTAAATATGTAAGATTTCTTCCTTAATTAATAATATTGGAATAAAAATGTGGACAATCAGACTTAGGAAGTGACAATACAGATGAGTAACAGTTGCAATATATACTTTCATTTTCATATAAGGGTCAAAGTCTAAATCTGTAATCTCTTGATCTTTACAACTCTTTTAGCTTCTGTCAGTCTTACTTAGGAATGCCTACTGACCTGATTTCAGTAGTTCATCATCTTTATTTCTGAAGCTAAGTTGGATCACATAGCTAAACTTGACCTGGTTTCATTTATCATAGAAGGAAATCATTAGATGTATGTATAAAATTGTGTGATAATTCAGTGTCCTGTGTTTTCTTTGTGATTATTCTGTATTTTACTACTATATGCATTTTAAATGACAGTATGAATATGTTAAAGAGAAACAGAGAGGTGAAGTTTTAGTACCATCAATAAGACAATGTGACCCAGCTTTGCAACATCTTTTTATTCACTTTTTAGTTGAAAAATAAAGATAATTCTATTGCATTCTTCCATGAAAATGGGAAAATCTTTGGCATTTTTTTCTCACCTAGTTTCTGAAGTTAGTGCACCATGTGCCCTTTGGTGTTGACAATTATATTCTCCCCTAGTCATTTATCAAAGTATATTGATAATAATAATGATCTAATTATTGAGGCAATAAAATTATTAAATGCTTGAGCTGTGAATAAGACCTACCAGCATTCAAATCTGTTATTTGTGTGATCTTGGGCAATGTACTTAACCTCTCTGTGGCTTTATTTGATCACGTGTAAAAGAGGTAGAAAAACGGAATCAATTTCGTAACATCTCCAGATTCAGTGAAGTAATATGTGCTGTGTGCCAGCACTTGTCATTATATAAGTGTCCTTTATTCTAAGTAAATTAAAATGCACTTTCACTTAATCCTAATAATCTCTTTGAAGTAGGGTGTGTATTTGTGTTTAGTCATTTATAAATAAGGAAAGAGAAGCACAAATATATTAAATAATTTGACCCATGGAATAGACAGGAAGAGTTATATGTGAGGGTTTATGTTTATGATTTAAACACCAACTCAAATTCACAACCTAGTAGGCACTGTAGTGTATGAGAATGTCCCCTTCTATTTAGAACACATATGATAATAATTTAAATAACAAAATATTTGAGAAGTTCAGAGTATTTATATAACCCTTTTAAAATACTTAGAGAAAGATTTAAAGAGTTTAGAGTCAGAAGGAAATACAATAGCCCATTTAGTAAAGGTGTAAAACTCAGGTATACCAATGTGAAAATCTATACATTTCTTGTTCACTAAAAAACGTTATTCAAAGCAGTGCACGCTTGTAATCCCAGCATTTGGGAGGCTGAGACAGGAGAATCTGGGTTCGCGGCCAGTCTCAGCTACCTAGTGAGGCACTTTGCAACTTAGTGAGACCCTGTTTCAAAATAAAGAATAAAAAATAGGGCTGGGGGTATAGCTCAGAGGTAGAATGCACCTGAATTCAGTCCCCAGTACCAAAAAAAAAGTTATTCATGGTGTGCTAATTATTTAATAGGAGATATTAAGTGAATTTTTAAAAAGCAAATAAATTTAAAACTACTATTGATAATATTAGCTATTCTTTATTAAAATAAAATAATTGAACTGAGTAAATATGACATCTATGCAAGAGGAAGTAAAGAATAAAATAAATATAAATCAAAATTACTTAACTAAAATTATTTTAATTTTCTCTCTGTAAAATAAAATGATAAAAATGAGCCTTTATCTGCAATAATTTAAAAGCATCTCTATCCAGGTTAAATATTTTAATTTTCATGTTTGGCTTTTCTTCTACACCTTTGTGCAATGCTCAATTTCATGGTTGCCAATAGTTATATAAAAAGGTAAGATGTGATATTACAATTGATTCACGATTCTATAGCAACAGGATAACAAATAAAAACATAAATTATACATTTATACAAGTTTCTATTCCTAAAAGCCTGAATATTTTTAGTTTACCAAAAATTTCATCACATTTGGAATTACTGATATCTTATTTCTCTTAATCTGTAATGAGATTTCACCATAAAAATTTTTATTTTTAGTTCAGCCTTCACTAAGTGCGCTAGGATTTTATAATCATCTAAGAAAACATTCTTTTTTCATGGTTGACCAATGACATTTAACCTTTCTACTACTGTCAAGTAAATCCAACACTATTTTCTGAGTATGGGATATTCAGTTCTTCCTTTCTGGGAAATCATCCAAGGCACACATGCAGAAAGAGTCACCTTCAGAGAAGAGTTTTTTTTTTTTTTTTTTCTTCTTCTTCTATTTGCAATCCCTCTATTTTAAATATTTTTTCCCATGAAATGTACTTCTCCCTCATGTTCACATTGGGTTATATAAGGACCACTTCCACTTTTTCTAGGAAATTCCCAATCTCCATTCCTTACCCCCTTGTGTTATTATTATTATTTATTTTCTTTTTCTGACCCATAAAAGTAAAAGATTGAAGACTAAGCCAAGTGTGCTGGTGCAGGCCTGTAATCTTAGTACTTCCAAGGTTGAGACAGGAAGTTCAAAGGTTCAAGGTTAGTCTCAGTAATGTAATGAGAGTTTCAGCAATCTGTTAAGACCCTGTTTCAAACATAAAAATAAAAAGGGCTAGGGGTGCAGCTCACAGGTAAAAAGCTCCTGGGTTCAATCCCTAGTGCCAGAAGAAAAAAAAAAAAAAACGATTAAAGACTAGGAGATAGGGTACTGGGGCAGTGTTAGTAGATGATAAATCAGTGTTAATATAAGACCAGTTAAATAAAACTAATGAGTATTATTTATTTATTTTTTTTTTTTTTTGCGGTACTGGGGATTGAACTCAGGGGCATTCTACCTCCGAGCTACACCCCCAGCCCCTTTTTATTCTTTATTTTGAAACAGAGTCTCACTGAGTTGCGGAGTGCCTCACTAGGTAGCTGAGGCTGGCCGCGAACCTGGATCCTCCGGTCTCAGCCTCCCGAATGCTGGGATTACAAGCGT
>PVLC010002869.1:0-60099 GCA_004027655.1 Graphiurus murinus | reverse complement strand
ACTAATGAGTATTATTTAAACCAATTCAATATGATATGTTATGATTCAATATGATATGAATCACAATTTTCAAATATGTAGATCACCCACATATAAAGTGTTTCATGACTTGCTAAATTAAGTTCATAATTGTTTTGTTGAAGAATAAAGATATGAGAGAAATAGGAAAAAGTTGTCTCATTCCTTTGATTGTGTAACAAACCACTATAAAACATAGTGATCTAAAACAATAGTTATAAAATGTATTTTGCTCACAAAATTAAAATTTGGGCAGAATTCTATAAGGATATTTTTTTCTACTTAACCTGGACTTAACCAGAGCAATTTCACTGAGCCCAGCATAATGAATTTTAGATTCTGTTTAGTTGATTAAGTACAACAAATTCTTCTTAGGATATTTTAAGATCTCTCATATTATTTCTAAGTACGGAAACATATGGCTGGGCGTGGTGAGCGATGACGCCTGTTATCCTAGTACTTGGGAGGCTAAAACAGGAGGATTGCAGGTTCCAGGATGGTCTCAGCAAATAGTGAGACTCTCATCAACCTAGCAGGACCCTGTTTCCAAATAAGAAATAAAATGGGGCTAAATGTGCAGCTTGAAGGTGGAATGCCTCTAAGGTCAATCCCTAGTATCACAAAAAAAAAAAGGAAACATTCAAAAAATTCAAAATAGGTGTTATTTTGAATATTAAATTATCTGGGTGAAAAGTTCCAAGCAATGATGAAGAGCTAATGAATTATACTATGTAATATTTTCATAGCATTCCATTATTTATTTTCATATTTATTCACAGTATTTTGCAAATTACAGTAAGATGCTTTTAATCATTTATTTAATGTTGTTCAATTGGAATCAAGGGAAAATCAATAAAATGCTGTGAGTAAGAATAAAGAACGGTGTATTTCATCTTCAAACATTGATACATTTATGTTGTAGCATTCTATAAGAAAGATGATTCCTGGATCATAAAATACACACTATGTGTATAATCTAGCCAATATAATTTTTAGAAAAATAATCTTGACAGCCTTACTGGAACATTATGTTCCAGAGACACATTATCTTTTATTTGTAAAAGTATTTTAAAATTGCAAGATTACATTAATGAAATACAAACTGGAAGTATATACATCCAAACCTAAAGTGGCAAGAAAATAGTAAAAAACAAAACAAAACAAAAAAAAGTAAATCGAGTATCTGTATGTCGATCAATCTCAATGTTCTCGCACACACTCAGAATATGTCTAAATCACCCGAAGTGACCAGATAATCATAAATCCTCACTTTTTGGGTTTATAGATGCTGTAATACTACTTATTACCACATATATTAAAATATGACTTTTAAGGACACCTCACTAGAAATAAAACAACAACTAATACTAACCAAACTAATGACATCTTCAAGCTATTTAGGTAAAAAGATACAATTCCTAATATATCAGATTGGATTTTTAAAAAACTGATTAGATATCAAGATAGGGTAGAGTAAGTGAACTCACTTTCTTTTGTTGAAATGTTATTTAGAACAAACTTCTGGAAGGCAAGCTTACAAAATTAAGGGAAGAAATGGGGAGAGAACATGTCAAAAAATGCCAACTTCAAGTTATATGGGATAAGTCTAGACATCTAAATTTACTGCATAAAGACAGTATGGCCAATCATAGCATATTATCATGAAAATTTGCAAAAAGATTATATTTTAAGGGCTTTTTACCCTTTAAAATGAAAATAGTAACTATCTGATATGATGGAAATGTTGACTGGTTTGACTGTAGTAATTACTTCACTACACATATCAAAACATGATGTTGTATAGCTTAAATAAGAAAAATTCATATATATATATAGGAGCTGAAGAGGAAGAAGGGTGAGGGTCAGAAGAATGAGTTATAATTGCAAAAGCCAGGACAGAAATATGATACACTTCCAGCTTTGAAAATGGAAGTACGAGGTCCACATAATGAATGGTACAACCGCTAGAAGCTGGAAACATTCTCCTCCAGAGCTACCATCAGAAAGGATGGCTCAACCCTGTGACACTTTGATTTTTAATCCAGAAGACCTATATTGGATCTTTCATCTATAAAACTGTTAAGTGAAGTTTCTCTAATAGTTCAAATAAAGTAACCGAAATAGAACAGTGATTACAGGGACACTGACAATAGGAAATTGTTAGGAAGGGGAGTAATTGCTATTTTTGATCAAGTTTGATGTAAACATTTTTTTTGCCCTTTGAATTATTTATTTTTAGAGATAGAAAAATAGGCTAACATGCTTATTTTCTAAACCAATATAATCATTGCCTTTCTTTTTTTTTTTTTTCCAGGAAGTTTTTGAAAGAGACTTTCACATTCAAATTGCATTTGTAAGATATCAACCTAAGGCCAACGTTAAAATGATTTTGTTCTCCTACAGGAAAATACCAAGTGAATCATGAAATAAATGAAATAGGAACTAATCTCTGTTATGAGAAGTGGGATAGGAAATAAAATTTATCATGAATTAACAAGACTTTCTCCTATGTTTTAAAAAAATAAACAAGATATGAATTAAAGCAGTGTGTCAAAAAGTGCGGCCAGAAACTAAAAATCTAATAAAACTTTTTGCCATTAAAAATGAGTAACTTCTTTAAAATATAAGTTATCTGCTTCTATTCATTTGGGATCGAATGAGGTTCTTTTAAGCTCTTCTAACATCCTAAAATAATACCATCACATTTCAAAATATATCAGTTGAAGTTATTTAACGTTTATAGGTAGATCCATCCCTAAAATTAGACTTGTTAGACCACATACATTTGGGTTCATTACAAATTTAGAATTTTCACTTGAAAGTTAAGCCTGAGAAACTGTATTTTTACTATATATGATATGAAAATAGACATAATTGATTGGTTAAAAAATATTCTTCTCTTTTAAGCTTCATGTACAGAACATGTAAGGATCTTTTCTTTCACTTCATTTTACCTTCTGTGGAATTCTATTTAAAGCCAATATGATCTTTATGTTCACATAAGCCCCATAGGGCTGTAGGACAAAATGAATAATGAGCCCAGTGTGATCTGACTTGCGATGTCTCAGTTTGTCATATTTAACCTTAACTGAAAAATGAGGAATTTTCAATAATACTCAATTTTTGTGTGATGGTCACTAATGGTAGGAACTGAAAAATCACAAAATATCTAATGCACTGTGAAAGATCTGAATTTGAGTTTAACTGGATTACACTTACTTTAAAGGACTTTCATGTGATTTTATCAGTTCTAAAATACTATGTAAGTTGGCAAAATGTAAGTAAATTCTTTATGCAAATTTAACAATGCCAAGATTATTTCTAAAATGATAATTTGTTGAAAATACATCATCTATGTGCTATTGCAAGTACCTGGATAATAATTGAAAATATGAACTATTATGCTAATAACTAAGCTGGGTTCTGTCATATATAGACAAATAGAAAATCTATATATTTGAGTGAACTTTTGTTTTCAACTAAGGGTTGTTTAAATTTTAATTACATTTGAATTCATACAAATTTTACATTTTATTCTGATTTTCTCAATGTTAAATTTTCAGTTATAGAATTTGAATTTTTTCAATAGCAATATTTAACTTATTGAACACAAATTACATGCATACAAACAATATAACTCCAGAAAGAAGCAAAAAATAATATTTATCAGAAAATGATAAGTACAAGAAAGAAAGTTGCCTGCTCATTTATTAGCAAGTATTAATTAAACATGTACCTGTATTATTTTTGTTAGTTTTTTTGCATGTGTGTGTGTGGTATGTGTGTGTGCGTGTATGTGTGTGTGTGTGTGTGTATGTGTGTGTGTGTGTATTTAGAATAAACAATTTAGGGGATCTAGTAGAACTATAAAATAAAATTTCTAAGCCTTAAGTCATATAACGAAAAACATTTGCTATGACCTACTTTTGCAGAACATTAATAACTATGCTTTTTTTTTTTTTTAATTTTTTTTTTTGTGGTACTGGGGATTGAACTCAGGGGCATTCTACCTCCAAGCTACATCCCCAGTCCTATTTATTTTGAAACCGAGTCTCACTAAGTTGCGGAGTGCCTCACTAGGTAGCTGAGGCTGGCCGCGAACCTGGATCCTCTGGTCTCAGCCTCCCGAATGCTGGGATTACAAGCGTGCGCCACCACGCCCGGCAGGTTTTTTTGCTTTTAATATAACATGTATGACTGTTCTGTGTTTCAGATAAATGGAGTTTCCTTTTGAAGTTAGGATTATATTATGGCTTGTTTTCTAATATTGGTTTTTTCTTTCCTTACTTTTTGTTTTAACTTTATTTATGTGATAATCAACTGTGGCACTACTTTTAGAACAGCAAACATACACATGTTCATGTATTCTTTCATCATATATATTTTGCACTCTAAAAATTAAAAATTTTTTCTGATCAAAAGTACTGGTATTACATGAATCTGAAAGCAGAGTGTTACCAGGGAGATAAATATTGAATATAAATACATAGAAAACTACTTATAAACTCAGTGTAAAAGTCACGTTATTCTCTTAGGAATACATTCTCAATTATAAATATCAGCTAAGTTATGACCGATATCTGTGCAGGTCTAGAGAAAGAAATTCAGAGCTCTAAGCAATTAAAAAGTTATATTACTACACTGCCTCCTCCATCAGTATTTGAAAACAGTATGAGATGATAAAATAAAATACAAAATAGCAAAAAGAAAGTCAGTTTTCATTACGATAATTATGATAGATAATTCATTGCTTTATATTTTGTTACTGATGACATAAACATGCACTTTTTAGATTGATGATTTCAAATTCTGATTTTCATGAGGAAAAATATTTAGTAGATGCAATATATAACAATATTTATCAAGTTTAATATGCTTCTTCCACTTATACTTAAATCTTCTCTCTTTACCAGCCATGAAAATTGTTATATTTTTCTTCAGTAACCAGTAGCCCCAAGTGTGCTAGAGCATATTTGTATCAAAGGAATCAGGAAAGTACCATATTTCTAAAATGAAAGAGTAAGGATTGCCAAAAATTCTTTCACAAAAGCAGTAAGACACTGCCAAATATTGTCAAAAACAAGCACATCTTGCAGAATTCTGGAAATTAAACAAATACCTGAAAATATGTGAGGATCATTCACTGAAGAAAATGTGTGAATCTCAGTGTTTTTCAGCAATCTCAGTAATCTTCAATATTAACAGCAAACTTCTGGCATTTTAGCTTACTCCATCCCCAACCCTCTTTCTTCAATTCCCCAATGCTCTTAAAAACCAGCAGCTTTCAAGCTATGGTAGCTGTGAAATCAGTAAGCATAGTCTACTGGAGAATGGAGAATGGGTTTGAAGCTCTTTCAAAATTCTCCAAATATTTATCTACCTGCTTAGAAGCTCCCCAGAAGCCCCATTAACAAAGTTTGTTCTTTATGTGATCTAACTCAGAACCTCCTCAGTAGAAAAAACTGTATCCACACAATCTTTTATTAAATAATATAACATATTGTTAAACATCACTTCTGGTTGTGGCTGGTTAACAGTTCTGGAGCTCAAAAGTCTAGCCAAAGAACACAAAAGGAAAGTTTTGAGAATGATCTGTCCACTAGAGGCAATGAAAAGCTCTGAGGTATTCCTGCACATCTAGATGATCATACACATGTATCCAGGTATATGTATACCCAGAAAGACTTGAAAACACCTCAGTGTCACATTTCTGGTAGAACTTGAGGTTCTTCAAGAGCAGAAAGTGAAACTATAAAGAACTGAAGTATAACTCCAACCCTCACAAGATCCTCTTGGCAAAAGGAAAGAGATTCATTGTTCTAGGGCATTTAAAGAAATCTTTGACACATTGTTAGCTGAGCAGAGATTTTGACAACATGTAAAGGTAGAGACTTTACTGAATTAGTCCCAAGAAATCACCAGAAAAAGAAAAGAGCAGTAGTAACCAAAATAACAGAAACAATGACAAACAACAACAAAAAACACCTCAAAGGGAATCTAATTTCCAGAGTAGTATAATTCTAATTTCAAAATGGAAAAGAACACTATAAACTATTTTTTACCACCAAATCAGACAGCATATATTTAGTAAATGACTTCCTAGAAAAACCAAAACTACTGACACAGACTCAAGAAGAATTGTAAAATTTGAATAGTTTTGGAACTGGTCAGAGGGGTGAATTCATAATTTTAAAACTTCTCCAAAGAAAAGCCAGGCATGTTTTGCTTCACTGGTAAATTCTAAAAAATTATCTTAAAAGAAATACAGTAGTCGTCAATGCACAAAATAGACACATTCCAAGACCCCCAGTGATTGTCTGAAGCTCAAAAGATACCTATTCCTATATATTTTATGTTTTCCCCTATACACATATAGCTATGGTAAGGTTTAATTTATGCATTATTCACAGTATGAGATAACAATAAAAATAAAACAAAGCAGAACAGTTATTTGGGGCTTTTAAAGTAAAAAAAAAAAAATTTAACAGAAATAATGAAACAACAGTCAACCTGATAACCAAGATTCCTGTTAAGTCTCCAAAAGTTAGAGTGCAATTACATTGTAAATTCACTGGACAAAGAGATGGTTGATGTCCTAGATGGGACAAAGGAGAAGAGAGGAAGAGAAGAACAGAGCAGGGAGAGGGAGAGGGAGAAGGAGAAGAAGAGGAAGAGGGAGAGGTAGAGAGATTTCATCAAAGCACTAATAATAATGTGCAATTTAAAAATGTATATATTATTTATTTCTGGATTTCCCATTAATAGTTTTGGACCACAGTTGACCACAAGTAACTGAAACCATGGAAAGCAGAACCCTGGATAAAAATGGATTGAATATCCTTCACAAAATCTTCCAGAAAATACAGCAGGAAGGTATGTTTCCAAACTCATTCTGTGAGGCCAATATTACCCTAATACTAAAGCCAGAAAATATATCATTATAAAGAAAAATCATAGAAAAATATATTTCAGAAATACAAGTCAGAAAAATGGTGGAATAACTAGATGTCATGTAGACATTCAAAAGTGTCCTCTATAGGTATGCTTTGCTACTATCACATTTTATAAATAAAGCTTACTGAATTGCTTGTGGTCATTCACTTTAATGAGACTGAGGTTTGACAGAGTCTGTACACTAAAACTTCCCTCCATGTAAGTGTAAAATATTATCTAATAACCAATCTTTCTTCATAGAAAGATTGATAAAGTCTTATAGATATATGAGGAATAATGTTGACGTTTTATTCCATATATATTTTTTTAATCTTTGTATGATCACTTCAGAATATCTGTGGTTATCCATAAACACTGTCTGTCAGACAGAAACTTGGAATTTGTACAATTAAAAGATTTGTGCCATGGCTGATCTGTGAGTATGACAAGGCCTCAACTTTGACCTTTAGTTCCCTTGTTGGGAATATAATAACATGCTGTGTGCACTTTGTCTTGGGATTTCTCTTGTCCCATCTGCTAGGCAGTATGTGCCAAATTTGTCTGTGATGTGTCATTATCTTCATCAGTAAAGCAAACATTAGAGTCTCTGGTAATGTAGGGTAGATTCATCAAAGGCATGCATAAACAGACTCAGTGATTTCACAAGTCAAACTTTTAATGCTCCAGAGGAGTCCTTTTTTATCCCTTGAACACAGACTTGCCGTACAATTATTCATCTAGATTTGTCTATGAAGCTTTTTAATCTATTTGGCTAGTAGTCACTTTTATTATTAACATTTGTTTCAAAAAAAGCGATTTTCCTTCAATTGATACAATAAAGTATAGAAAATGGTGCACATTTAAAAATTTGACAATGAATTACCATTTTTTACTTGGAGTGGCTTTTCTCAACTTCTTTGTTATCCATTATTGGTTTTCTTTTGATTATATAAACTAAACAATAATCTGTCATTTCCACAAATTGTGGGACTCCTAAATTCTATCTTTTTTTTTTTTTTGAGGTACTGGGGATAGAACCCAGGGGCATTCTAACCCTGAGCTACACCCCCAGCCCTATTTTTTTTTATTAGAAAAAAGGATTTATTTACAAATTCAAAAAATGCAATCTTACAAACCTTTTTATTTTTATTATTACTATTATTTTTTTATTATTCATGCATTGTAGGCATACATCTTTGTTAGGTACAAATTGGTAATGACATATGTGCCCACATTTCTCACCCAGCCCTATTTTTAATTCATTTTTTGAAACAGGGCCTCACAAAGTTGTGGAGGGCCTCACTAAGTAGCTGAGGCTGGCTGTGAACCTAGATCCTCTGGTCTTAGTCTCCCAAGTACTGAAATTATAAGCATGTGCCACTACGCCCAGCTCTAAATTCTATCCTATCTCTTAGTTATGTGACAGTTGAGACTTCTCTTGGACCTAATGACCTGGCTGCCCATTATATGAATTGTACCTACCTTTATTCTGATTTTTGAATGCTACCTGACTTCCATGTTTTAGAATCCTGTTATCCCTGATATTGCCAGAATATCCAGTACTATCACAGAGACATCAGCCTTTTCCTACAGGATAATGAGCACTGAACTCAGAGAAGTAGATGACTCTCTTGGTGCTGCTTTTTTCATATTGTTTTGGTAAATTTACTATCACAGAGAATATAGTAGCAGACAAATTTTATAAAGGTAGTTTACAACTCTAGTATACCCACAATTTCCATACCTTATGGTCATTTCCACCAAACCTTTCCATGGAAATTCCAGTCTTCATACCTTACATTGCCTGACTCATGATTTTTTCCAAAGGCCACTCAGGTTATTATTACCTCTTGGGGTCTTGTAAGGATATTAAATCCTGTGTCCCATATATAAATAATTTTATTATTCAATTTTATATTCTTTTCTCCTTTACCCAGAATCCTTATGATATGGTCTTGTATTTATTCCCATGATTCTTTGCAAGTTCATGGGTTTGGTAAGTCATGCAGCTCCTTTGTGTAGTTACTTTATCAGACCAATCCTTCCAAAGTTGTAGTGTGTTGCAATAAAATCTCTTGTCCAGGAACAATGATAAGGTAGACCCTGAGGATGGTGAAAACTGTCTTAGGAAATAAGATCTCTGCATTGTTTTCAAGTATGAGTAGAGAGACCTCTCAATTTTGATAGAACAGAGTATACCACGCCTACACATCTGAAGGGTGTAGTGGAATATTGGGATTAAGTTCAAATGCATCATAGTTGGAACAGAGGTCTCAACTGATCTTATATAGAAATCCTGAGCTCTGCTGACTACCCCAGAGTATCCTGAATTGAAGAAAGAGGACTCAGCTTTTGCCATTGGATACAGGCTGCCACCAAGGGCAATTCACCTGCAAGCTGTCAACAGCCAAAGCTCCAAGTTTTCAGGAGAATTAAAGGACCTCTTGGTGCCTACCGCTATACTCTATTTTTAGCAGGAACATACTCTTACTATTTTTAAATTAATTTTATAATTAATTTTATAAGTTATAATTTGTATTATTTTCTAATCCAAATATTTAAATCTTTATGAACAATATTAAAGTAGCATCAGGGCATAAATTATATTACATTGATGTTTATTCATCAGAATTCTAAACATAGTATACAGTAAAAGCCCAAGTTTTATTCTTAAAAAAAATAAGCTCACAAATATTTTGACTCTCTTTACTCAAATCTTCTCCCCGAGACTCTGGTTCATAAAATTATTAACCACTTTTATGTCCTCTGATAAACATCACCATCTTTCCTAATTGACTAGTGGGCACTGGTATTTTGCATAGTATATTTCTCTTAGATTGTTATTCTGTCAAATTATAATTTGTATAAAACACAATTATTAAAAATTAGGCAAAAACTACAAATAATAAAAATATTAGAACATATTACTCAGTTTATAGTTATCTAGAAAAAATAAATATACCATTACAAAATAGATACCTTTCAAAGATGAAATTGCTAGCATGTGGTAAGTTGAAGTAGTTTTTTCATTAACTCTTGGATAAATGTAGACAAACTGAACATGAAACAATATTGAAGAAAATGGATAATGCGTACATGAAGCTTTTCAAATTGACTACTTCAAATTTCATATAAAGTTAAAAATACTTTTTAGAGGAGCATAAAAATAGCATTTGTTACAAAATAGATAAAGTTTTTATTGAACATTTTTAGTAACCATATCCTGGAATCTAAAAAATAAAAATAAAAAACGTAAAAGTGACCATTAAACATAACCAAAGAATCCTAATTTATTTAGTTTATTTTTTTAAAATAGAAAATGCAGAATAGAAAATATCAACCCATAATTATTCTAGTTTCCAGAGTTATGCAATGATCTATCAAAAGAAAAACATAAAGTTAAATCACTTAATTTTATTTATTGAATTGCTACAAAGCAAATAAATCATTTATTGATTACTTCATTAAATGGACTGACCTACTTTTAGCTAACATTAACTCTTCTGTTTTATATCTCATCCCCTTATACCTGCTCACAGACATTCTTACCTTGATTCTCCTCTGTCTCTTCAGTCACCAATTTTCTTTCTTTCTCTCTCTCTCTCTCTCTCTCTCTCTCTCTCTCTCCCTCCCTCCCTCCCTCTTTCATTTGACACAGATACGTGGACTGGCCTTGAATTCCTGGGCTCAAGCAATCCTCATGCCTCAGTTTCTGCAGTAGTTGGATTTACAGGCAAGCTTGCCCCACACTGGGAATACCTGTTTTCTCTTTTGGATCATCGCTACCAACATATAAATATTTTATCTCAAACCCTATCTTATGTCTCATAAACATGCTCACATTCAAAATTGCCCTGTTTTCATCCCAGTTTTCTCCTTCAGCTTCTGCTTCATTGGTCTTATCCTTCTAGGAAATCTGCTGGAAAATGTATTATCTAACTCTCTGCTGACCACTTTCACTGTTTTTTGTTTATACTGCTGAACTAAAACTGCACTTTTCAAAGTCACCATCAACCTTCTTGTTTGTAATTTTAAGGATCATTTGCAGTAAACTAATTTACTTATCAGAAGCATTTCAGATAGCATATCACTATTCTTCTTGAAATACTTTCTTTACCTGTATTCTTGGTAAATGCAGTTACCCCTAAATTTGGAAATGTACTCAAGTCATTGCTTCAATATTAAAATTGAAAATCTATTTTCATTCTCCAAATGACCTCGTGCAATCCCATTATTTAAATATGTGAATGCTAACTCCTACACCTTTCCTGAACTCCAGATCCAAATATCCTATACCTATGCAAAATTCCCATTTGTATAGCTGGTAATCTTTGCAAATTTAATATTTGCAAGACTGAGTCTTAACATTCTCACCAATATCAACTCTTTCGGCAGCTTTCCTTGTTCCAGTGAATGTCACATGTAATTTTTTTTTTTTTACTCAAAAATAAATTCGTATATATTCCGATACCCCTTTTTATTTGTTTTTAAAATCCACATATAATCTTACAGCAAATGCTCTTAGCTTCACTTTAATATACCACATGGCCACCTCCTATCACCATCCTGGTTCATACACAATCACCTCTCCCTTGGACTGCAACTGCAACATCACCCTGGATACTATATTAAGAAAAAGAACAATGTCTTTGCTTCCTTTAGACTAAGTGATCCTGTTAAAAATATATACATATCTCTACTGTTAAAGTTGTGAATTAGACATGATGTACATACACAAACTTATCAAAGTTAATCGCCATGCTGAGCATGGGAAGGAGGAAAGGGGGAGGGAATAGGTTAGGAATGGGGGGGAACTATATTAGTATGCATGTATGCCTCTACCATTCTGAACTTCATCAGGATGTAAGATTACTATACACTAATAAAAATAAAAATAAAATGCTTATTCTCTAATAAAAACATATACAGTCAGCTCATTTCCATACAGAAGGCATCCTTTCCTTCTTTTTCAAAGGAAAGTGTAGGACTTTACGAAAAGTCTTTCCATCAAATCCTTCACTCCTATGTAGCTTCCATTCCCTTTTCTGACTATATTTTTTTAGTGTGAATTTTGTTAATTATTTATATGTTCTAGATGTTAGTTCTCTATCAGTGGAGCAGTTGGCAAAGATTTTTCTAGGTTCTTTCCAACACACACTATATTTTTGCAAGTAATAACCACGTATGACCTGAGTGATTACTATTTACAAGTTTGCAATTTTAGGTTTTCTTTTTCTTTTTTTTTTTTTCTTAATGAAAGGGAATGTGCCTTTCAGAAATATGCATCCTGGTAAGACTTTAATTGAAAACTACTGGTTTCAGAGTCAAATTTAATTTTTGTACTGTTTCAGCAGTCATGTTTTTCTAAAGCACAAACGATGAGATCAATGCTCGAGTTGTCCCGTAAACAAATTATTTTCTGCATTGAATTTTTGGTTATTTACCATCACTTTGGTTTCTTACTATGTGAGAAATTTCTTCCAAACTGAGTGTCAAGTATCAGCTGAGTACAGAATGTGGCTTTTATAATAAAAATGTGGTTCGATTTGGTTTTGAGGATGAATTTTGAGGGCTCCATTATTGTTTTCTACATTTGGTATTTGTTTTTGCAGCAGAGACAATCTTGCTGAGAGTTGCAGTTTAAAATGAGAACTGGCTTTTATATCCTGGCCTCTGCTATTCATGCACCTCGACTGAATTACCAGAATCAGAGACATTTGTTTGCTCATGCCACACCCGGTCACCAGGGTCTCCTGCTGGTGTCCCCAGTCAATAACAGTGCCCTCCCAGGCAGCAGGCTTTGCTTCTGATCTTAGTGTCCTATCCCATATTGGCATATTCCTTTCCTACAGGATCTAAGGACTACTTCATTCTAAATAAACTAAATTTGCCAAGTTTTAAGGATTTAATACATTACACTTTCAGTATACTGTTATTCCAATTGGGCTTTGTGATTCAATATACAGAAATTTGAACTGACTGTAGTGATTAGCTTCAGAGTGGTACTTTAAGTGTAATATCTCACTCTCATTTCTGAAATTCTGAAGGATGACAGAATAAACAATATTTATGATCTGATTCTTCCCTACAAATATAGCATTTTCTGAGAAATTTAATAAATGCAGGTATTATGACTGTGGTTCATAAATATTGTATTTCAATATTAAATTTTCAGACTACATTGCAGTGTTAAAGTTCTCATAAGATTCATCTTTTTGCTTAGGATAAAATTTATGTTACACTTTTAGGTATTAGAATAAGATGGAGGTAATTTTTAATATTGACTAGTTCAGAGAACTATTAGAAGATGAAACTTCTTGGCCTAGAATAATCATATATGGTGAATCAAATATAGACAATTTCGTCAGCATTTGGGGGGCCTATCTTCTAGTTCGAATCATCTCCACACTATGATATAAAAACGAAGTGCAGAATAACAGGATTCTAAAAATTATAGGCAGATATATTTACCAGGTGTTCTCACTCTTAAAGAAATTACACTAATCACAATCACCACTTTTGCTTATTACCCTTAAAAAAAATCTTACATTATGACAAAGCACTAGCAATCTAAAACACTAAAGGGATTCAGAATTCTTATTAGGAAAATGCCATATACACTTGGGAGCACCAACTAATCTGACTCATCATATTTTAAGAGAATTTTTAAGCAATCCATGTAGTTGATATTGCATAAAATATTGGATTGCTCAAAATAATAGACTTTGGATATTATATAAATTAATGCTGCTTTAATTTTCTCCTTTTCATTTTCTCATTTACTTTGATGATTTAAAGTGATGTTAAGAATAAGACACACATTTCCAGTCTGCTTTCTACTTATTTAGCTTATTGCAACAACACTCTGCTCTGTACTATTTTATATTCATGCAACATCTGGGTTTCTGAAAACATAAAGAATCTGGTAGTGTAGCAGTGGGGTAGTCACATTACAGTCTTTCTGTTTAACAAAGGTTATGTAAGGTCCTTGTTAGCTAAAAAGTTGAATAAGTGATTCCCACACCAGAGATGATTCTTTTAAATGTCTGCTGATATTTTTAATTGCCACCACTAAGGATTTCTATTTTATCTAGTAGATAGAGTTCAAGGATATCTGATGTTAAATATCTCAGAAATGTGGAGACTAGCCCTCACCATAAGAACTATTTGACAAAAAAAAATCTCAATAGTGCTGATGTTGGGAAACTGGTTTAGGCAATGTATCAGCAAAAATGTATAACTAAAAGTTGATTCTCTTTCTAAATAAAATATGGTGGTTAAAATCATTTAGAAACCAGGCGTGGTGGCGCACGCTTGTAATCCCAGCCTTCGGGAGGCTGAGACCGGAGGATCCGGGTTTGCGGCCAGCCTCAGCTACCTAGTGAGGCACTCCACGACTTAGTGAGACCCTGTTTCAAAATAAAGAATAAAAAATAGGGCTGGGGGTATAGCTCGGTGGTAGAATGCCCCTGGGTTCAATCCCTAGTACCGCAAAACAAAAACAAAAACAAAAAAACATTTAGATAAAGCTAAATTCAAGTGTAAACATGGTATTTATAAAAATATTCATAATTCATAATACATAATATTTTGGTATTATAAAATACCAAAAACTAAATTTAGATGATGAATAGAAAATATTTATAACATTTAGGGAAGTAATATTTACTTACGGAAAAGTAAGAAATAACATTTACTTATGGGAAATTCTGGAAAAAAACAAAATTATTCTAGGTAAATGATGAATTTGAGAGGATATAAGATGTAGTAAATGGACAATATAGTGATTACTTATTTACTGAATGAATCAAACTTGATTATTTTAAATGGTTCTACATTTATATTAAGATAGAAGTATTTTATTGACATTGGCATATTGGGTATAAATTACATCATTATCATTGGCTTATATTCTTTTAATATTTACTAGCTAACAAATGAAAACAATCTCACTAACAGATGGGAATATATATGGAATAAAATAAGCAAGTTACTAATTGCAAATTTTTTCTTAGACATAGTAGAAGTAGACATTCAACTATTGTACTTAAGTAGTTAACTATAGCAATATGGAATTTTCTAAAATTGAATTTATATTTGGTTTATTATAATCAAAAGCAGGCAAAATTTTCTCTAAAAAATGGGGAGAAAATATTTTCTATATAACCAAGTTATATCCAGCAAAATTAAGATAAAGTCACCAGCCATATTCTTATAGATATAACAATATAATTTTAATCAAATACTAATTACAACTGCTTTTTGGATTATTAGGTATAGATTTAAAAAACGAAATTAACATTATAGCTTTCTCGCTTGATTGTAATGTACATTATATTAAATAAATTTTTATATTTAATTCTTTATCAATTTTTAGCATCCAAGATTTGAATAAGGAAAATATTTTCAAATAAGATGTTCAAATATTTCAAATACTAGTACTCACACATTGTGTAGTAATAAATTGTTTCCAGTCTTTACTACAAAATATGAAATTTTCCTTATCCTGCTAATATATTATGTGTTTATATAATAAAACAAAATTCCTTAGGATGTATGCTTGTGTTTATATGTATGTAATCAGTCATGTGCTTGCATTTTATAGGAGGCATAGATGTGTATTTGTGCAAGTGTGTGAGATAGCAAAAATGTTTTTATGTGGATGTGAAAATAGTTTAATGTTGGATTATATTTACTTGAGATACTAGTTATATTAGAAAATTGTTTTTAATTAATGGAATACATTCAAATGTATATTCAAAACCAAATTCATCACACATCTGCATGATTGAATATAGAAAATTAAACTTTCCTCTTAGAATAATTTCTTTTTTTTTTTCAACATAACCTTTTATCCATTGGGAGCTAGCATAAATTTTGCTATAGCTACCATCATGTAGGCTGAGTTATTCTGAAGGTAATGTATTGAGACATTATGCCACCTGAATTTCTCAACTTTAGAGATTCCTGTCTCTCAGTTTCAATGTCATGTTTCCAACCCTATTTACTTTAATTTCTCCTTCTTGAAGTAAAGGAAGTTATGTGACTTCACACTGAGAATAGCTCACTTCCCACTCTTCAGAAAGACATATTTTACATGAAATTGAAAGATGTAGGAAAAAAGACATTAATTTTTAATTATGGCTATGGGTCTGAGAGAGAATTGTCCTTCAATGATTTATTTAAAACTGATTTGTAAATACTTTGTATTTACTTGAACTCACGCCTGCTTAAAATTTATGATGTAGAGGATGTTAATTCTATTTAAAATAATGCCCAATGGAAAATAAATTATTATGAATAAATCATTAGGAAATTCTTATTCTGAGCTCTGTTTTATATTATTTGACTGAATGTCTTATGTCAAGCTTAACTGTATTTATTTTTCTGAGGTGAATGCTATACAGCATACGTTTTGTTTCTATCCTATTCCATATATTCCTTTGTAATATCAGAAGTTCCAAAGAGATCAATACTATATCAAAGGTATGCATGTGAAAATTTTCCCTTATGATTTCAAAAAAAGCAAGTATTAAAGAGTAAATACAATAAGTAACAAAACATTCTCAGAAGAAAGTAATTTTTGATATAGAATATAAGAAATTATATAACATTGGACTTTTATTTCAAAAGTATATGATGGAACCAAACAGAAAAAAAAAAATATATATATATATATATACATATAAAACTAGATGAAGAACCATCAAAACCATAGAATAGTGGTGCACTATACACATGAGCATGTTTTCATTTGAATAACACTTTTTCTTGGAGATGGAAAAAATATTTGCTTCTTCCTTTTGTGTTCCTTGAGAATATTCTGTCTAACATTTTATTATAAGCAAACATTTAGTTTTACTACAGGAAAACTCAATAATATTTAAAAACATTCTTTAATATCCTAGAAGCATTTTAGAAAAAAATATCCCAGAATCTTAGCTATAACTTGTAGTGATGTTCTGTTAAGAATTAGATTTTATTAACCAAACTCTTTGATCATGGATGTTATTTCTCATCTCCCTCTCGATTCTGGCAGGTCTTACTTTATTTCTGGGTTACTGTGAAAACATAATACTTGTTCTTTCTTGTCTGAACGTCTATTCTGAATCTTTCAGAATGCAATTTAATGAAGAAAATATAAGTTATAGATGACAGTCTATGTTAATACCCAAAGTCTTATAGAAATAAACCTGAAATTAGTGAGAGATTTGATTTTCCCTTCTATTTTGATGTCTCCAATATTAACATATAGACACAATGATAAAATAGATAGATGTAGCTATGTCTTTATAAAGTTAAAGGAATAACCTAGACTCACATGAAACTAAAGGAAGAGTACCATTTAAAATTCAAAGATCTTTGTTGCTCCAAGTGAACTTGGACTGATTTTTCTGTATCTGTGAGGAATGACCTTGGTAGTTTAGTGGTTTTCACATTGAATCTGTAGTTCACTTTTGAGAGAATGGCCATTTTGATATTTATTCTGCCTATTCAAGAGCATGGAAGATCTTTCCATCTTCTAAGGTCTTCTTAAATTTCTTTTTACAACTTCTTATAGTTTTTCCTTTAGAGGTCTTTTACGTCTTTGGTTAGTCTTATCCCTAATATTTTATTTTTCGGGGTGCTATTGTGAGTGGAATTGTTTTATGGATTTCTATTTCAGTGGATTTATGGTGGGCCTATAGGAAAGCTTCTGATATTTTAAGATTGATTTGTATCCAGACACTTTGCTGAATTTGTTGATCAGTTCTATAAGCTTTGTGGTTGATTTTTTGGTGTCTTCTAAGTATAGTATCATGCCATCTGCAAAAAAGGATAGTTTTAGTTCTCCTTTTCCTATTTTTATGCCTGTGATTTCCTTCTCTTGCCTTTTTGATCTGGCGAGAGTCTCAATTACTATATTGAGTAGAAGTGGTGACAATGGGCATCCTTTTCTTGTTCCTGTTTATAGTGGGAACTCTTGCAGTTTTTTCCCATTTAATATAATGTTGGCTGTGGGCCTGTTTTATATTGCCTCTATGATGTTGAGGTATGTTCCTTCTATTCTGATTCTCTGCAGTGCTTTTAGCATGAATGGGTATTGGATCTTGTCAAATGCTTTTTCGGCATCAATTGAGATGATCATGTGATTTTTGTCTTTAATTCTGTTTATGTAGTGAATTACATAGATTGTTTCCTATATGTTGAAACATCCATGCATACCTGGGATGAACCCAACTTGGTCAGGGTGTATAATTTTCTTGATGTGGTTTTGAATGAGCATTGCTAGCATTTTGTTTAGCAGTTTTGTGTCTAAGTTCATCAGTAATATAGGCCTATAGTTTTCTTTTCTTGGGCTTTCTTTGGCTTTGGTATTAATGTGATGTTGGTTTCATCAAATATGTTTGGGAGACTCCCATTTCTTTCTATTTCATGGAATAGATTGAGGAGTATTGAGATTAGCTCTTCTATAAAAGTTTTATAAAATTCACTTGGAAAACCTGGCCCTGGGCTTTTGGTTGATGGTAAACTCTTTCTTGCTTCTTCTATCTCTTTTATTGCTATTGGCCAGTTTAAGTTTTCTATACTTCTTGACTCAATTTAGGAAAATTGGATGTGTCTAGAAATTAGTCAATTTCATCCAGAGTTTCCATTTTGTTGGAGTATATTTTTTCAAAATATTTTCTGATGAAGCCCAGAATAGCAAAAGTAGTTCTTAGCAACAAGAACCTCACAGGAGGCATCACAATACCTGACTTCAAACTCTACTACAAAGCCATAGTAATAAAAACCACATGGTATTGGCACAAAAAGAAACACATAGACCAATGGAGCAGAATAGAAGTCTCAGAAACAAATCCACACACTTAAAGTCAATTGATTTTTGACAAAGGAGCCAAAAACATATACTGGAAAAAAGATAGCCTCTTCAACAAATGGTGCTGGCAAAACTGGTTAACCATATGCAGAAAAACGGAAATAAACTACATCATCTCATCCTGCACAAGAGTCAATTCAAGATGGATCAAAGACCTGGAAGTCAGGCCAGAGACCTTGCAGCTACTTGAAGAGGGTATAGGTCTAATACTTCAACATATAGGCACAGGTTAAAAAAAAAATTCTCAACAAGACCCCAAAGGCACAAGAAACTCAAAGGAAGATCAACACATTGGGTTGCATTAAACTGAAGAGCTTCTGTGGAGTAAAGGAAACTATCAAGAACCTCAGCAGAGAGCCCACAGAGTGGGAAAAAAATTTTGCCAGCTACTCCTCTGATAGACGACTAATATCTAGAATATACAGAGAGCTCAAGAGAATCATAGCTAAGAAAATAAATAACCTAAACAAAAATTGGGCAAAGAATCTAAATAGACACTTCACAAAATCAGAAATACAAATGGACAATAAATGTATGAGGAAATGTTCAACATCATTAGCAATCAGAGAGATGCAATCAAAATTACCTTGAGATTTCACCTAACCCCAATTAGAATGACAATCATCAAAAATACAACAACAAATACTGGCAAAGATGTGGAGATGTGGAAACCCTAATATATTGTTGGGGGGATTGCAGACAAGTGCAACCATTTTGGAAAACAGTATGGAGGATCCTCAGAAGAATGGGAATGAACCTACCATATGATCCAGCAATATCACTTCTGGGTATCTACCCAAAACAATGGAAACCAAACTATCAGGTGCATGTGTATCTATTTTTGTAGCTGCACAATTCACAATTGCCAAACTATGGAACCAGCCAAGATGTCCATCAACAGATGAATGGATAACAAAACTATGGGATATGTACATGATGGAATTTTACTCAGCCATAAAAAAAAATCATGTAATTTGCAAGGAAATGGATGCAACTGGAAAACATTATATTAAGGTATATTAGTCAGACACAAAAAGTAAAAAATTTTATGTTCTCCCTAATACTCAGAAGCTAGGAAGAAAGTGGGTCATAAGAAGGATTCTAGATGAAGAAGGAGAAACCTTAGATGAACAAGGAAGTTGACTTAACTGAAAGTGAAGTGGGGAGGGAAACACCCTAATTCAGATGATGTACTTTCACAAACATATCAAATAAGTCACTAAACTGAACTTGAGAAGGAGGGAGGGAGGAGGGAATTGGGGAAGAGTTAAATGAGAGATGTGTGCATGCATGCCTTTACCAGCTTGTACCTAACAAAGATGTATTATTATGATGGACCAATAAAAAAATAAAAATAAATAAAATTAAAATAAATTAAAATAAAATTCAAAGATCTCAATTAGCAAGTTTCTCTTCTCTCTATTTCATTTTAATAGCTATCAAAGAAACTATCCATTTTTATTAAATACTAATATGTACATATTTTAAATAAAATATGCTAATGGCATATACTTAATCTGAGCATGTATAGTAAGGACTTTTGTATATATGAGTAAATGTTGTCAGACAATTCTAGTAGAGCTGGTAATCTATTCCCTCATTGTGTTTAAAGCTCAGTTGAAAAGTATGAGGCTGAATCCAAGGTATTTGAATTGAGGTGATTGCAGTTAATATTTCTTAAGGTTCAGGGAAAGTCACTGGACCCTGTTTTGCAGCAAGGACATTCTGACTAGAAAATAGTATTGGGGTAGCTCAATGTCCCTCTAGTCAATAGCTTTGGTAACAGTATTTTTTTCTTTCTTTTCTTTTCTTTTTTTTTTTTTTTTTTTTTTTTTTTTTTTTTTTTTTTTTTTTTTTGTTCTGGGGATTGAACCCAGGGGCATTTTACCTCTGAGCTACACCAGTCCTATTTTTTATTCTTTATTTTGAAACAGGGTCTCACTAAGTTGGGGAATGCCTCACTAAGTAGCTGAAGCTGTCCACAAACCCAGATCCTCGTGTCTCAGCCTCCCACATACTGGGATTACAAGCATGTGCCACCACACCTAGTTTGGTGACAGTTTTTTCAGTCATTATTGTATATTATATTTGAATAAGAACTTTATATTTTATTATTATTACATATTTTACTGTTTGACCTGATAATTTCTTACTTTACATTACTGTGCCCTTCATATATATATGAAACTTTGGCATTGAGAACATTAAAAGATATGTATTTCTTTTGTTTTTCTTCTTCTATATATGTTTTTATAAAGCTGTTTTTTATTCTTGTTAGTTAGTTATAACGAGCAGTCAGAATATAAAAGATCATTTTCTATAATGCAACATAATTTCAAATGCTTCTTCAATGAAAAAATGCAATTTAGTTAAGTATGTACTAGTGCGTAATCAGACACTTAATTGATGTTGATATGAAAATGTGTGTTAATTTTATTACAGAAGTTACTGTAACTTCTTAATCTTTGGTATATCCTTATTCCCTGATTCAATTTGAAGGAAGTATTTCAGAGTTAGTTCTGAAGATAAATTCATCACTGTCTTTATAGCTATTACATGTTTAAAGCATATTAGAAAAATAGAATTAAAATTATATCTCATCACTTCTTTACATTTATGAAATAATAAAAAGGTTTATTATCCCATGTAATTATAAATGTGTGTTAATTCAATTTTTCCTTAATCTTTAATCTCCACAAATTATTTATATGGGATCACATATCTATATTTATTATTAAAGACTAACAACCAGTTAATTATTCACAACATATAATACTTGTACTTTATCTTCCTTAACTTAGAATTAGCCTAATGAAGTTGGGTATGGTGGCACACATCTGGAATCCCAGTACAGGGGAGGCAAAGTCAGGAGAATATCAGGCTAGAGGCCAGTCTCAGAAACTTAGACTTTTAGCAACCTAGCCAGATTCTGTTTCGAAAATATAAAAAAGGGCTGGAGGTGTTGCTCAGAGATAAAATATTCCTAGGTTAAATCTGCAGTTGTGTGTACACACACACACACACACACACACACATACATAACCACTTAGCTTAGTAAAACTAAATACCTTCACAAAAGTCTGATAGTACAAACTAATGCATGGAGTGTCTTCATTGTTGATCTGTCTTGGCATATAATACTGAACATAGCCTAGAGTGTTCTATAACTTTATGGAGCACAAATATCATCTGGCACATTACATTTTTTTCTGGGCAGTTATTCATTAGAGATACTCAATAACATATATAAAAGGGAATAAGCTACAAAATTATTCACTTAAAATATTATTCACTTGAGATTTTGTAGCTCAAAGAATGGCTGTTCCTGATGTGCGTATTTATCTACTTTGCATATGCTTTCTTAGTTTCATTTGTCAGATCAGTACTGTTTACTGTTTCACTCATTCTCTATTCATTTGGAAAGTCTCTAGTGCCTGGCACTTATACACAATGGTGAATAGCATAACTAGAAACTATATAGTCTTATAGCAGGAAGTTGCTTTAAAGATCTTATCCAATTGGCATTTTCCACTTGTTAAGCACTAAATTCAAAGCCAGAAATATAAATATAAACTAAATTTGCATTCTACAGATATAGTTTGTTTTAACCTAAATTCAGTAAAATTTCATTAGGGATGGTGATAAAAAGCACAATCAAAAACTGTTTTGCATAGAATGACTATTTTTAATGTTGTGTGCATGTATGCCTCAATCACTTTAAACTTCATCAAGATGTATGATTACAGTGCACCAATAAAAAAGAAGATATAAGTAAAGTATAAATACTGAAAAATTTCTGCCCAAACTTAAAAAGGTAACTCCAAGGAATGCAAAATTTCCCTCAGTTTCTTCATATAATATTGGGAAAATATTGTCACCAGCTGAGATGATAACTTGGAAAACAGTCAGTCCATGGTGATGGGCCATTATTTCAAAAAGAAGAAAAATATCATGTGAAAAGGAATAGTGGATCCTCTTGATGTATAGTATGCCTGTATTATAGTTTTTTACAAAATTGTGAACTTGTGTAATAGTATAATAGGAGATATTGTTGAATTTCTGTTTATACATTTAAATTCATATATGTAATGTTTGTTTTATCGATTACATCTGAATTTCTAAGAAACATGTTGACTTTTGCAATAAAGATGCAATATGGAATGGTTCACAATTGGGAAAAAAAAGAAAAAAGATGAAAGTAAAACAAATTTAAAAGAATTTGGAACATTTAGAAACCATTCCAAAAATTATAACAATCACCAAAAAAAAAAAAAATACTGAACAACTCCATTAATAATGTTCTAAAATAGAAATTAAGTTTTATGAAGGAGAAAAATGCTGTTATATTTTTATTATTCTATACTTTTATTGGTGTAATTAGCAGTAGTAAAAGACATGATTACATATCTAACACTTAATGAATAAAAGTACTAAATCTATTATTGACCTTTGAAGTGTGTAAAATAACAAAGTTAAGGAACAGTTCAAAAAATAAAAAATTATTAAAATCTGAAAAAAATTATTTCGAATTAGATGATCAGAGGTGAGAAGTTTCTTTTTTTTACACTCTTAAATACTAAACCATATGAGGATGCTAGACATACAAAATGAAATCAGAACAAAAATATAAGTATAAAATAAAGCCAGGTGTGGTGGTGCAGGCATGCATTCTCAGCACTTGGGAAGTTTAGGCAGGAGGATGGCAGGTTTGAGGACAGCCTTAGTAACATAGTGAGACTCTCAGCAACATAGTGAGGCCCTATTTAAAAAGTATATATATTTTTTAAAAAAGTTGGTGTGTAAGATGGTGGTAGAATGTCCTTGAGTTCAATCTCTAGCATCTCCTAAAAACAATCAATCATCAGTGAGTTTTGAGAATTCTCTTCATTTATAGTGTTTTTCTTTTAATCAATAAGGACTTAATGTCCAGCAAGTATGAGGGGTTAGGAGCTTCCTTTTTATTGAGATATAAAGCATATGTTTAGGGGAAATTGAAGGGAACAAATTTATCAAATTAAAATGAACTGGAAACCTGTTTCTTGTATCTATGAGTTCCCTAGCTACATATGTGCCAAGGACAAATCATGGAAGTGGTCCCCTCAGGATCAGTCAGTTAGAAAGTATGTGATCTGCAAGAAATTTATAAATAATAAAGAATCACACTATACCTCAAACTACTGGGAAGTATCCCAGATATTAGCAGTTAAAAATATTAGTCGATATTCACAGTGTCTGAATTCCTTTCTGACCATAATTATTGTTCACTTTATCTCAAAACTATTACTGAAACTACTCTTGTCATTCATAAAGGGAAGTGTGAAAAGTACATTGCTGAACAAAGGAAGTAGCATAGGAATTCAATTTTGTTATTCATATACTTCCTTATTACTTCCCCTGATTTTATGCTCTTCAAATTCTTCAGACAGTTTCAATGTTTCCATGCCAACCTATACTTAAAATAATTTTGATTGACTCATACACTGGACTGTTCTTACAAATACCTATATCTTTTTTTTTTGTTTACTATCACTCATTCTTATTTCACTATAACTGTAAATTATGGTGGGTATTTTGTTTATTACAAACCTTAAAGCCTCATAGAATCTACCTTGACTTATACATTTTAAAGTTTCAACATTAATTAGTTGCACAAATATTTAAGAAAATAGTAGGTTTTAGAATTTCAGGTTTAAAGAGACAGAAATAACATTATCTCTATCTAGAAAAATAAGACTGAAGCTAGAAATATCAAATATTCTGAAAGGCATTTTATGTATATTATTTCACTTCTCCCATCACTGGGAACTAGGTACAACTGATACAATTTTGAAGGCAAGACAATGCAAAGAGTAGACTATGTTACTCGCCATGGTGCCATAAGGCAAGGCAAACAGCATATTTTTTAAAGGTATATCTTAGTATAAATATCAAAGTAGTAATACATGGGTAGATAAATGACGTATATTTATATTAGATTTGTGCAAAAATAATGTATTTGTCTTGAGGAAACATTTGGACATGATTTACTTAAGATTAATTAAATGCAATCTTATCTTCATTACATTAGTCCCTAAATTATCATCTCTGATTTTCAGAATGTTAGGAATTTCCTTTTTCCAAGATAAAATTGATATAAAATATATGACATTTCAGAAAAGTATATTTCAATGCCAAATTACATTGGGCTATAACTAAGATGAAAGGTGACAAATGCAAATAAGAAAATGGAGAAAAGACAACGCTTGCACATTGTTGATGGGAGTGTAGATCAGGAACATTATGAAGAACATTATGAAGGTGCTTCAACAATTAAAAATAGAACTATCAAATTATTCAGTAATTCCACTACTGGATAGATGTCTAAAGGAAAGGAAATGAATATGTTGAAGAAACATCTATGCTCCAATGTTAATTGTAGTACTCTTCACAATAACTAAGAAATAGAAATAACCTAAGTGTCTATAAGATGATGAATGGATGAAGAAACTATGGTACAAATACACAAGGAATACTATTAGATCTTAAAAGAAATGAAATCTTGTTATTTGCAATGACATGAATGGAACTGGAAAGTTCTGTTAAATGAAATGTACCAAGCACAGAGAGATAAATACCACATGATTTCACTCACATGTGAAATCTAAACAAAGTTATCCCAAAGGAGTTGAAAGTAGAATGGTGATTATCAGATACTCGGGAGAGAAGTGGGAAGAAAAGAATGGGGAAGGTTGATCAGTCAGGACTAACCTACAGTCAGAGTAAGAAGTCATTTGTACTATTGAACAGTAGGGTTACTATAGGTAACCTCAATGTACTGTCTACTACAAAAAGTTAAAAGAAAGGATTTTGCAAATATTTAACATAAAGTAATGGTAAATGTTTGAGAAAAGAGATATGTTTAATCTGATTTAAACATTGCACAATGTATACATGTATGGAAACATCAAGTGTTACCCCATTAATAAGTACAACATTTTATGTTTTCATGCATTAGTTAAAAATACAATTGAAAAGAAAATTTAAGAGGAGGAACTTTTTGTTCCTTTTTTATAATGAAAAGGAACTTTTTATTGGCTTGGAAAAATAAGGAAACAATAAAATATTTTAAAATATAATAAAATCAACATTACCAGGAAAACCTCTATTGTTAAATTTTTTCTTGTATATTCTCATTTATGTACTTCCTGTTGAATTACGTTTACAAAGTTTAAAACTTCTGAATATAAATATTAGCTGAAAGAACACAGCTAATGGGACGTTAATGTAGGACACAATCTCAACATGCTCAGCCTCAAAGACTAAAAGTTGAATTTCATGCCTTAAAATATAAATGAACTCAGTTGGAGTCACATTAAACCACAGTACATGATAAACTTTATTTTATTAAATGACTTTTGACATAGACATAATGAAAAGAACAACCAGAATGCCTTAGCCATTCAAAACAATACATTTTTCCAATAAAAGATTTTTACTTGGCGTTCCTTTTAAACATTTAGCAAGGAACCCAGAGATTCTTCTTATTTATATTAAATAGAAATTGAAGCTTTTTATCATTTAAGCTTTATTTATATTAAATAGAAAACTTAAGTTTTTTTATTGCTACATATTAGTTATTTAGAATAGTGGGTCTCATTGTAGAATATCCATATTTGCACACGACATGAATTGACAAATTCATTCTCCAGTACCTCTCTACCTACACTTTCCGTCTCCCTTCCCATGATCTAAAGAAAGAGTTTTCTTTCTTTTTTTATGTGATTCCTTTTTATTTCTTTTCTCTGTCTCCCACATAGAAAACATTGATTTCCTATTTTCTTATTTTTCTTAGCATGATGTTCTCCAAGTCTATTTTCTTGCAAATGACATATAATTTCATTTTTTTACGGCTGAATGAATCTCCTCTGTGCATAATACCATATTTTCTTTATCCATTCATATGTTGACAAATACCTGGGCAGTGAATTCCATACTAACTTTCAGAATAGTTGTACTAATTTAAATTCCTAACCAAAGGTTTATAAGGGTTCCTTTTTCTTAAATCCTTGCCAGCACATATTTATTTGTAATCTTGATGATTGCCATTCTGACCAGAGTGAGACAGAATTTCAGTGTAGATTTTTGTTGTTGTTTGTTTGTTTTACAGTCCCAGGGATTGAACCCAGGGACATCTCCAGCCTTTGAAAAAGAGTTTTCTTTTTTAATTTTGATTTTGAAGCAGGATCTGGATAGATCATTGTGAGTCTCACTAAATTGCTGAGGATGATATTGAACCTGCAATCCTCATGTTTCAGCCTCCCAAATACTAGAATTAAAAGTCTATACCACCATGCCGAGCTTCAGTTTAGTTTTGATTTGCATTTCTCTGATGTCCAAATATGCTGAATTTTTAAAATATATATATATGGAAAATTTTACTGTGACATCCATTAAATAATTTAATACTCAGTCCAGGTGATGTCACAAATTCAGAAAGTAAGAACTTCCTATATTCATACATTTTATGATTAGTCAACTATTAAAGTGAACACATACTTTGAATGTCTTCTCCATACAGTGGTAAATTTTAGAGGAGTTAAATATGTTCACTTCAATTTAAACTCTAGACAAGTTATACATGCAAAATATCACATTGTTATTATTAGGCTTCTTTCCTGCCTACCCAGAAAGTTCAATGTATGCAATATTACACATATGTTCACATATATGTACCCTCATGTAAGAATGTGGATATATTTATATGTGTGTGTATTTATCTTTACATCTCATTGTATTCCCAGAATTTTTGAAACAAGGGTGATAATGAAAATTTTTTCTTGGTTCTTACAGTTTCTGCCCCTATGCATTAAAGTAATATATTCACATTGGCATTAAATAACACTCAGAAAATAAAAACTTAAAAAGCACCCCAGGTATACCAACTGTATTATCTGCAACATCCCTTTAAATATAATATACATGAATAGTTTCTCTGGGCTACTTCTGGCCTCTGACGCTATTTTACTGTTTACCTGTCTGCATGATATTTGGATTTCATATTATGTTTCCTGTCATTGTCCTGCCATTTGGATGTGGAAACAGATTGGCTTTTCACTTTGAATCCTGGCATACACATATTTGGAAGGAAGTTTGTACCTTCAATCCACTTCATTTACCTTTAGTCATGCTCTCCAAACAAGCTCTGGCTCAGAGTCTCAACTTTGTATGATTCCATTAGCGTTGCATTGCCACACCACAGAGAGAATCAAAAGTGACCCATTTTTAGTCACTTCCACAATAATCATTAAATTGGTGATTGTGATTATATAGGAAGATTGTTTTTCATCCTGCTTAATATGCATTATTCAGAAATACAATTATAATATATATTCAAAAGTATTTGACACAATAAATAACACATTATAAATTCTAGCTATGTTAAAAGTTATGTTAAGTGGGATTAGTCAGTGACAAAAAGTAAAAAAATATGTGGAAGCTAGGGAGAAAATGGAGCATAAGCGGGACTCCAGGTGAAGAAGGAGAAAACTTCGATGAGCCAAGAAGTTGACTTAATTGAAGGTGATGGAGGGGGGGAACACTAATGCACATGGTGTACTTTCACAAACATATCAAGGTCAATCGCTAAACTGAACCTGAGAAGGAGGGAGGGTGAGGGAGTGGGATGGGAATTGGGGAAGGGTTAAATGAGAAATGTGTGCATGTATGCCTTTACCAGCTTGTATCTATCCAAGATATATTATTACAGTGCACCAATTAAAAAATAAACAAAAAAAGTTCTATTCACATGCTTAGAGTAATTTGTTGAGGCATATGTAAGATATTATGGTACCAATTTAAGGCATTATTCAGTATATTTCACTAAATTTTGTTGCATTATAGTTCTGTTACTTCTTTTTGAAAGTTGTAGAATGGCACTGAGGGACATTTCAGGTTGTCTTAGTTTCATGAAACTTCTATTTTTTGATACAAGTAGATGTTTTTCTCTTTCCCTTTTTTATGGAAGTTAGTAAAAACATGATGCTTTTGATGTCATCATTATTTTATTTTCTTCCACCACCTGTCATACTAAATCAAATTCTGATTCATTTTTGAAGTTGAAGTAACTGCAATGAGGTATAATTTTTTTTTCAAAACCCTTCTCAAAGAAGGAGCTACTGTGTCTAGCCAAAACAGCATGATTTCCTCTCCTCATGATTTTTATATCTGCAATTTATATTAGTTTGACCTTAATCGTGGGATAATTACAAGCAAAATAATGCAATTTCAGCAAAATTGTGATGCTGTTTTATATTTACATCTGCATTACTAATTATGGTGACAAAGAGAGATATAGTGAAGCAGCATCCAAAAAACTAAGTATGATATGTTGCATTCAAATTCTCACTTTGAAGATTTCAGATGCCATGCATCTAAAATATGAAATTTTCAACATACTTTGGCTGGTAGTATAGCTTAATCTCTCTAAAAAATTCCCCATTTATTTCTCAGAATAAAAGGATCCTTATCGACCAGTATGCTACTTAGTGTCTATATTCAGATATCTAATATGGTAACAAAATTCCCCAAACTCAACATTTTATCAAATCTCCTAACTGCTTCACTCTACCAGCAGCTTAATCCAATTCAGATAAAGGTAATTACATACTTCCGGTTTGCCCAAGCTTGTAATCCTCTTTGAAATTGCTTTTGTTTATATCTCCATTCAACATATCAGGAGTTTTTATGGCTCTATTTACAAAACACATTAATAACATACCCACTTTTCATCATGTTCATTGCTAACACCAAAGTTGAAATAATCCTTGTCTCTCATCTGCATTACTAGAATTGCCCTAGTCTTTCTTCTTTCATTTTTGCTCGTCCACTTGCAGCCAGAGGGTCAATGCATCTTACTGACTCCACTTTATCTGTACATCCTAGGTTAAAATAATAGATTTTCAATGTTGCACCAAAGTTTCTAACACTACATTGCTTCTTGCTCTCCATTCTTATGGTTATTCTCTTTCATCATTATGTTCCAGACACAATGGCCTTCTTACACAAAAATATAGGCTTTTTGCATTGGCTTTTCAATTTGTTCTCTATGCTACTTTTCTATAGGACTATAGTTGTCACAGTATTTAATATTTTATAAGAATATACCTTTACCAACCCATGCTGACCATTCTGAAATGACCAGCTCCCATGATTCAGGACTCCTCATCTATCATTCTCTATTTTAATTTGTCTATAACATTACCCATGTTTTCTCAAATTTAATACTATATTTTTTACACTCTCTTGCACCTTATATGTGACTGTCAGAACTGAGAATTATATTTGTTGTATTTGATGCAATATGCCCAGAACCTAAAATAATGCTGGCACAAATAAATATTTGTTTGCTAAGAGAAAAAAAAATGAGCTATTTTCATGTGAAATCACAGTACCAAATAGATTAGATAATGCTGTCATTTAATAAGCAACTTTGTCTGGAAATAGTATTGAAATTTTGTGAAATTGATTACATTTGGAATTTATTCAGCCTAGAGATAATCAAATGTTCTGTTTTCAGACTGTTTTTTAGGGATAGGCTAGAATGAGATCGATTTTGGGAACTAAATCTCTATATCACTGCCAAATCAATATTTATAAAATATAGTATAAACATGGTAAGTTTTTAAATTATTCCTGTAAAATATTTGAAGAAAAATTTAAAGCTAGGCCCAACAAGACACTTTAAAATGACAGAAATATGTGTGTCTGTTTTAGAAACATGAGCCATTACAATTCATATTTCCTCTTTCTAGATTATGCTATCTATGTATATATATAGTTAAAATTTTAAATCATCATTGAATATATTATTAAATTTATTCCTGCCTATAAAATATCTAAAATATTTATCACTATATCTACCTTACTCATACTGCCACTCTTCGTGCATATTTTCAATATCATGTTTCCAATCAAAGAAATGTATTTGAGGGATAAATTTCTTCTCTACTAAGTGTATTTGTCCATTATTGAGACATGAGTTTAAAAGAGTTCAGAAATTCAGACATCTGGATATTTGTTTCCACGGAGGAAAAATTAAACAAAAGATTATTTTCCTATTTTCATTTAGTTTTCTGCTTATTAATTTTTTTAATTGTGCTATGGTTTGAATGTTTATGTCCCCATAAAATCTATTTATTAAAAATCCTTGACCCAAAGTAATGATGTTAAGATAAGGGTCATTTCAGTATATGACTTGGCCATAATGATTGAACCCTCTTTAAGGAGATTAGTGCATTTATAAGATGGGCCCATGAGAGGTTATTCTCCCTTCTCCATGTGTGATCACAGTGATAAAATACCCTCTATGAAAAGATGGACCATCACCATGTTATAAATTCATCTGTGACTTGATCTTGTACTTCGTGGCCTCAGGAATTATGAGAAATAATTTCTATTGCTGATAAGTTTCCTAGTCTATGGTATATTGTTAGGCAGCATGAATAAAATAAGAAAAATCAATTTTTCAAGTTTTAATTCACCAAATTAAAAGTTAAATTCAGCTGGGCATGGTAGCACACGCTTGTTATCCCAGTATTTGGGAGGCTGAGACCGGAGGATCCCGTTTAGTGGCCAGCCTCAACTACTTAGTGAGGCTCTGCACAACTTAGTGAAACCCTGTTTCAAAATAAAATAATTAAGAAATAGTACTGGGGGTGTAGCTCAGATGTAGAATGCTCCTGGGTTCAGTCCCCAGTACACATAAAAAAAACAGTTAAACTCATTTGAACATAACTGTTTTTAATAAATTAAGTTTAATTTTATTTAAATAATGAATACATCCTGAGTCTGGTGGCACACACCTGTAATCCCAATATTTGGGAGGCCGAGTTAGGAGAATCACACATTCAAGGTAAATCTCAGCAATTTAGCAAGGCCCTCAGCAATTTATTGACACCTTGTTTCAAAATAAAAAGTAAAATGGGGCTCAGGGTATAGCTCAGAATAAAATATCCCTAGGTTCAGTCCACAGTACCCCAAAGTAAATGAATACATAAAAACAAATAATAATTGCATGACTTGAAAACACAAATAAATGTAAAAAATAAGTATTTTCACCATGTCAATTAATTTCACTTAAAATATATAAACACAAAAACTAACATAGAACCTAATTATAAAAAGTGAGCAGATTCTAAGATATGATTAAAATTTTTGTTTTTCTTTTTTTCTTCTGGAGTTCATACAGTCAATAAGATATTGAAAAATGAACTTCTTATCTTTACTTAAATATATAAGATACAAATAACTTCTTTTAGAAATTACAACAAAATTATATAGAGAGATAGAATATAATTTTATTGAAATATCTGATTTTGGGAAAGCCATTTATAATATCGGATGTCCTTTGAGTAAGTTTTAGAGTACTTTTTTATGAAAATGTTAGGATAAATTGTTCATAGAAAAAATTCAGAGTACCAAATAGGTGTCTCCACTTTGAGTATGGACACAGAGCATGCAGTTTAAGACAGTCTCAAATGCAATTGTTGTTAAACACATTAACTTTTTGCCAGAAAAATAATGTTATGTATGAAGTTATAAAGGTATGATTTGATACAATTCCTCATATTATTATACTCACTATTTTTATTGAGTACTCCCAAATCCCTGTCTCAAAGTCAACTTGTGGTGATAGTTTTCAGCTTTGACAGGCTAAAAAGTTTGCCAGAGTGCCAGCCAATTTACTGCACAAAATAAGACAAGAAAAAAAAAAATCATGTATGTTAACAAACTCATACCAAGCTCCCAAATAACTGGAAAAAATTAGAGTAAAAATAACAAAAGTAAAATATACCTTGGCAGAAAAAGAAAAAAAAAAACAGTAAAATATAATTGGGAAGTATATAATAACAAAAAGTGGCTCTTAGTTGGCTGTTTTTTTTTTTATTTGTTTAAAAAAGGAAGTTGCAAGGAAAAACTTTAAATAATATTCATCCTCATAAAATCAGTTTCATTTTTGTTGTATTTGACTAACTGCTCATTATTCTATATTTGTTTCCATTTAAAAACATAAACAAGCCATGACTATACGTACACAGACAAGGAAAAGTTATATGCACTGTGTTATAGGTGTGGTAATTCTAAAATTTATACTTTTCATAATTTGAGTTAACTGGAAATTTAGAGGAAATCAATAAAAGTCACTAAATTTATGAAAAATAAGCTTCATCTGTAACTATTAAAGATAATAAAACTATTACATTCCTAAATATTGACATACATTTATGGCTCACCGTGATATAATCAGGCATTGTAAACTGAAAAACCCATATAGTTAACAAAATATTTGTATGAAATGTGAAAGAGATACATTAGCTTTGGTTGTAATCATTTTAATTGACAAAATTGACTAAATTAAAGTGCATACCCTAAATTCATATTTAATTTTGTATATGTATATATATACATATACAAAATATATATTTGATATTTTCTGCCAACAAAGATTTTTGTCTCAAAAGCTCTATGAAAACAAATATCCTTAAAGAAGCCATCTAAAAGTGAAGGTTTCTTTAAAGTACTATGGTATATTTTTCTATTCTATGGGAAAATATAATTCCAAATCTTGATAAATTTAACAAAAATCTCTCTCCTATTCTCTCATGTACATAATCATTTCTGAACCAGATACTACATGGTACATAATTTTTACCTTTCAAGACTCTAGTAGATTTCATACAAGGTTGCAACCCAATAAAAATTCATTGAATGGATGAATGAATAGATGAATGAAATCTATGAATGATGATGGCCAAATTTTGAATTTTTTCCAAATAATTACTAAATAGTTTACCATGGATAAGTCAATGATGTATTCATTTTTTCTTCATTTCCTAATCAGTAAAATGGCTTTACAAATTGTTCCATGGGTTTTCAAGTTGTAAAATTATAGATGGTGAAATCTTATATCATAATTATTATGTAAATAAACTCAAGGCACAGTACCTTAATATTATGTTACAGGAATTTAATAGTTTATCCTACTTAAACAGTGAGAGAGAAAATTATCAATTAAATCATTTTCACACTCTGCAAGACATTTATAGGTATCTGGTATAAGAAACTTTGAGAAAATATTCAATATCAGTAAAAATTTCCATCAAATTCTAATGATTAAAAGCATATTATTTAAAGAATACACAATTTCACATATCTAATTTTATCTATTATTGTCATTTGAGCATGGTGACATATACCTGTATTCCCAGTACTTGGGAGGCTGAGATAGGAGGATCACAGGTTCAAGACCAGCCTCGGTAACTTAGTGAGACTCTCAGCAATCTAGTGAGACCATGTTTAAAAAAACAACAAAGAAATAAAATTTTAAAAAGGGGATACTGTGTGTTTAGTTTGGAGGTAGAATAACCTAGGGTAAATCTCCAGTACAACAAATGCACACACACACAAAGTACTATAATTAAAGCATCACTATCTGTTTCAGATGACTAATTTTACAATTTTATATGTCCAAAAATACTGAACTAGGCATTCACAAATCTTTTTTTTTTTATACTGACAGGCTTATTTGGAAGTTCTTGAATTTTCATTTCAATAGTCCAATAGAATATTAAATATGAGCTGGTTGTTGTGGTGCATGCTTGTAATCCTAGTACTTGGGAGGCAGAGACAGGAGGATCTCAGGTTCAAAACCAGCCCTACAACTTAGCTAGGCCCTCTGCAACTTAGTGAGACCCTGTTTCCAAATAAGAAATAAAATTGGCTTGGAAGTATAGCTTGGAGGTAGAATGCCCGTGGATTCAATCCCCAGTTAAAAAAAAAAAAAAGATTAAATATGACTAGGAGACTAAGATAAAAGGAAGAAAAGGATACAAGAGGAAGGAAAATTAGGTGGTAGTGGAAACAACATTACAACATGGTACTGGGTATTGAACCCAGGGGCATTCTGCCTCTGAGCTACATGCCTTTGAACTACACCCCCAGACCATTTTTATTTCTTATTTGGAAACAGGGTCTCACTAGGCTGATGAGAGTCACTACTTGCCTTGCGGAGGCTGTCATCGGACCTGAGGTCCTCCTGTCTCAGCCTCCCAAGTACAGGGATTGTTGTATGTATGTGCCATCACACCCAACAGTAGAGGATTTAATATGAGATTTCATCTAACTTCAGTTATAATGCAATCATCAAGAATAAAAAAAATAATAAGTGCTGGTGAGGATGTGGGGAAATAAGAACTCGTATACCCTGTTGGTGGGCTGCAAACTAATAGAGTCTCTTTGGAGATCGGTGTAGAGGTTTCTCATAATATTGGTAATAGATTCACTTTATGATACAGGTATACTACTCCTGGGTATCTTTCCAAAGGAATAGAAGTCAAAATATTGTAGTGATACATGCATATCCATATTTATAGCAGCACAATTCACAAATCATCAAATTATGGAAACAGCCTGTGTCCATCAACAGACAAATTGATCAAAAAACTGTTGCACATACACACAATAGACTTTTAATCAGTCATAAAGAACAAAATTATTTCATTTGCAGGAAAATGGATAGAATTTGAGAATATTATGCTAAATGAAACTAGCCTTCTCAGAAAGTGAATAGTTATATTTTTTTTTCTCATATATGGAAGCTAGATGGAAATTGGGAAATAAAAGAGACCTCAAATAGAGGAAAAGAGACTCCAGTGGAGTCATGGAGGGAATTTAGGGAGGGAAAAAGAGGGACAGAGATGTAAAGAGGGTAACAGTAAAAATAATGCTCTCTATGTAAATAAAATTAGCAATGGCAATAACAATGACATGTAAAGGAAAGTGGAGGAAGGGGATGATATCTAGAGGGAAAAGCACCAAGTGTTGTGTGCATATATATCTCTATTATTCTATACCTCTGTATGATGTAGAAATTCAATGTATCAATGAAAGTATATATGAAAAATTAGACTCTAATCTATTATTTCCAATATCCACTATTTTTGAAAAACACTTGTGGAGATACATTTTTGGGAAAAAGAAATTTCCAACAATGACTCCATAACTTAGAGTTCTGTGTAGTCAAAATACAGTTAAAGGATTATCTACTAAGGAACTCATGGGTAAGAAAACAAATGACCCAATTAAAAAATGGGCAAATGAACAAGAGAAGAATACAAACGGCAAATAAATGTATGAAAAATGTCCAACATCATTAGCAAACAGAAGGATGTAAATCAAAACTACCCTGAGATTTCATTTAACTCCAGTTAGAATGGCAATCATTAAAAACACAAACAACAAGCTGGACGTGGTGGCACATGCTTGTAATCCCAGTACTTGGGAGGCTAAGCTCAGAGGATCTGGGTTCATGGCCAGCCTCAACTATTACGTGAGGCCCTCCACAACTTAGTAAGACTCTGTTACAAAATAAAGAATAAAAATAGAGCTGGGGGTGTAGCTCAGAGGTAGAATGCCCCGGGTTTCATCCCCAGTACAATAAATAAATAAATAAATAAATAAATACAGCAAGAAATGCTGGTGAGGATGTGGAGAAGTAGGAATTCTGATACATTGCTGTTGGGATTGCAAATTAGTGCAACCACTTTGGAAAACAGCTGAATTGGAATGAACCTACCATATGACCCAACAATACCACTTCTGGTTATTACCCAAAAGAATGGAAACCAAACTAGCAGAGTAATGCATATGTATCTTTATTTATTGCTGCACAATTCACAATTGACAACTATGAAACCAGCCAAGATGTCCATCCACAGATGAATGGATTACAAAACTGTGGGATATGTACACAATGGAATTTTACTCAGCCATAAAGGACAAAATTATGTCATTTACAGGGAAATGGATGGAACTGTAAAACATTATGCTATGTGAGATCAGTCAGTCACAAAAGGTGAAAAGTCAGATGTTGTCCCTAATATGCAGAAGGTAGGGAGAAAATGTTACATAGGAGGGACTACCGGGAGCCAGCCCTCGAGGCAGTGGGGTTGGGGGTCCCTGGCTAGGTGGGTAATGAGATGAGGTCTCGAGTATGCTCACACCCAATGCAGTGTTGAGGCACATCTGTTTATTTCTTGTTAGTAGTTATTTTTAATACTATCTTTTACAATGAGGCATATAGAACAGGAAATTTTACAGACTTGTTTTTTCCTAAGGTCAAGTGGGTACATCTTTAACTAGAAAAGCCATTTCCCATGGTATTTGATGGAATTAAGAAAACAGTAAAGGTTACAAAATACAATACGATATAAAAATTCTTTTAGTACAAAGCAATGTTAAAGGTTAACAATGAAGAGTTTCTATACATTAGTTTAAATCTTCACTATTTTTAGTTCCTGTAAGCAGTGTTTTTTTATCTTTTTCTCATTCAGCTAGAATTAGTTAATGTGTGGTGGAGTTCCAGAGAGACAAGAGGGGGGAAGTGGGCAAACTATCTGTCTTAAAGCTTTCTTTACTCATAGATACTTAGTAGACCTAAGTTTCTCTGGTTTATTTATTTTGTTTCTAACCTGTGTGCTGATAGGGAACACAAGGCTAGTAACTAAGCTTGCAAAGCCCATTTCCTGATGTTTGTAAAAGGTTAATGAATACCTTATATATTGTCTTGAGGCACTGCTTTTTCAGCTAATATTGAGGAATCATAATCTGTCCAGTCATCTTGTGTTTCTAAGAAATTTTCCTTTATAATTAATGTGAAAGCAAAACCCAAAGCACCCCAAATTTCCAGAATGTAACATAAAGCAAAGTGGGATATGTCATGCATTCTTTCTTTTGGAGTCGTCTGCCTTGCAGACTCCTGTGGACCGAGCCTTGCTCAAGATCCAGCTATTAAGGTGTTGTGGCAAGAGGCTCCAGACAAAGGAGGAGAAAACTGTTGAGTTAAAGAAGGTAAAAGAGCTAAGTGAGGGAGATGGGAAGGAGTAAGAGAAAAATATCCTAAAGTACATGATGTACAACCCCAAACATATCAAAGCCAATCACTATGCTGAATAGGAGAAGAAGAGAAGGAGGAGGGAATGGAGTGGGAATTAAGGAAGGCCTAAATGAGTTATATATATATATATATATATATATGCCTTTTCCATCCTGTACCTCATCAAGATATGTGATTATAATGCATTAATAAATAAAAAAAAGAATCTAAGCATTCTAATTTCAGGTAATGTGCAGTTTTATGTGGATGAGTAGGAGTTACTAATGATGGAATATTATGGGAACTCTTGAACACTTCTAAAACCCATTATAAAAAATATTTATTGTTCTATTAAAACCAATGCCATAGGAGTCTGAGTATTTTTTTAAAAATCATATTATTGGCTTAGTTTTCCATTTTCATGTCTTTTGAATTTAATGTTTAATACTTATATGATTAAATTGCACATTTAGACTTACAATGAAAGATATTTATGAGTTAAACTAGGTAATTTATTTTAAATTATCTTTTATTCTGTCATTGTGTCAAATACAATTTGATTGGAAGACTCAAAAATTAATTACTAAGTACTTAGGCATTTGGATTTAAAAGGACATATTTCTTGATGTGTAAGTATACTATCCCTATTGATTTAACATTTCTAGATTATATAAATAGCCAAAATATTGCATAAATAACAAATATATCAAAGCAATATAAATGTCTAATGTGATTCAACATTTTAATAGGAGTATCATCAATTTTAAAATAAAATGATAATGGTAAACTATCAGTAAACATAACTTTCATTTTGATTTTTTTTCTTGCAGGTCTTTCAAGGTACTAAATCAAGAGAGAGAGAGAAAGAGAGAGGGATGGAGGGAGGGCAAGAAAGATAAATGGAAAAATCATAATTTCACAGAATAAAATAAAAATGAAAAAGGAGCAATTATATTTTAAGTGAAGATGCTTATTATATAATATAAATGGGAAAATAAGAAAGTGAAGGTCATACTATGTATATTATTTTTTTATTTGCTTAAGAAAAACAATTTTAGTTAATATATTAAAATGCATTCAATGCAAAGATTGAAATGATTGTTGAATAAATCTTGCAAATTTATTTAACAAAAGTGTGTCTTGAATAACTGATATTTGGATGGATAATATAATCAATGTAATGTAACTGCAAGATCCCTAACCCTAGTGATGTGAAGTTTGATTCAGTTCACATGGCTTACTGGTAATTTTCACATTTTCCATTTCACATATGCTTTCTCTACATTTTTATATTTTATTATGAGCCTCCATGTATGTGATTGTCACAGAAGGCTGACTTGATTTTGTTTAAAGCTACCATCATTTTCCTTCATACAATATGGCCTCACAAGCCAAATACTTAAAAATTCCCTCTTACTTGAAGTAGTAAGCCAGAAGACACAGAGTTTTTGTGAAGGCAGTAAGAGTTGATCATTCTTCAAACGGACTAAATAAGGTTTTTTCCCAGAGCATTTTTACCCATACTTTTACTAAATAAGATGTATGAAATATGTGTTAACTTTAGAATCTGTCTCTCTTTCTCTCTCTCTCTATATATAAAACACATATATTTGTACTATACATGTAGTAATGTCTACTATATATATATATACTATATATATATTCTGGCACATTTTAATATATATATAATACATATATTTATACTATATTTGTAGTAGTATCTACTATATATATATATATATATATATATATATATATATATATATATATTCTAGCACCTTCTATAAAAATATTGAGTAAAATGTCCCAAGCTCAAGGAGCTAAGATATGAACAGCTTCAGAGCCTACATTTAACTAAACTGATTCTTAATGCAGTGCTGATATGATCAACTACCTCATCTGTATGACTCATTAGTTTTCAATATGTCAAATTATAGTCATTTACAAAAAATACATATTCTTTCATTTTATTGACATGATCAGTTATAGACACTGCATTAATCAAGAATATTTTACTTTTATGTTATATAAGAGCACATAGGTATTTTCTTGCAGTATAGAATGTACACTTAACTAATTATTTGCAAATACTTCAAATATATTTAAAATGGTCACTACTTAAGTGAATTGCCAAAATTAAACTGTAATTTATCAATCAAACCAAACTGACTTTCTATATGATGAATCAGGTTAAAATTATTACATATATGTTCATTTCGGGCCTGTAATATAAGTCAGGTTTCAGATTTATGGCTTCTTTTATTAGCAACATAGAATTGAATTTCTTGCTTCTTAATAACAAAAAGCCAAATACAGCAATTTCTAGCTGCTAGTCTATTATACTTGAGTTATATTATTAAAGCTTTAATCATTACGCATTTAACTATTGACCGCTATCCTTGGTATGCAACTGTTCTAGCTTTTAAGTAGAGTTTAAGAAAGTAGTTTGACTTTGTTTTCCTTCGACTAACTGCCTCACTTTTAAAAAATATGCATCCACTGTTAAAATCAAATGTGTATATGAAGCATGTAATTAGGAAAACTTGTTGTCTCCTCAAGCCTTAGGACCTGTCTGAAGAGAATTTTTCATAGCTCAAGTTGTGCATGAATTACTGAACATTTTTCTCTACTTTTCTTCATGAACAATACATGCTTTGGTATATTTCACTGACAATAACATCTCTTACTACTCCAAGCCTTCTTTTCCCCTTTTGTGCCTTTTTTTTTTTTTTTTTTACTAACTATGTTTATAGGAAGGACATTACTAATGGCATTTTACAAATTGAAGTATATTTGTGTAAATAGCCCCCTAAAATATAACTCTACAATAACTTTGCAGTCATATTTGTTATAATTTTAATAAGATTAACACATAAGCAGTTGAGAGAAAGGAAGCATGTGTGGTACAAAATACTTTGGAACTTTGTGAATGTGACCACATGTGGTCCTACTCTTCACTTTGGTTTATATCAGCTCTTGAGTGGCGAGTCCACCATGATGTTGCAAGAAACTATGAATATGAATGGTCTTTGGCCTTACTTTGTGATTACGCACTATCTCCTTCTTTTTTTTTCCTTTTTCTTTTTTCTTTCTTTTTTTTTTTTTTTTTGCGGTACTAGGGATTGAACCCAGGGGCATTCTACCTCTGAGCTACACCCCCAGCCCTATTTTTTTTTTATTCTTTACTTTGAAACAGGGTCTCATTAAGTTGCAGAGTGCCTCACTAGGTAGCTGAGGCTGGCCGCCAACCCGGATCCTCTGGTCTCAGCCTCCCAAATGCTGGGATTACAAGCGTGCGCCACCACACCCAGCTACTATCTCCTTCTAAAAATAAGTAGTAAATAATAATAGTAAAAAATAATAGTAGCAAAACTGACAAACTTGAAAAAAGAAAACAAAAATTGAATGACTATGATGTCATAGTGCCACTATGGTAGCAAAATTGCCTGGCAGAATACCATTCAGTAGATGGTTCTTTGTATTGCATTTTCTGAGTTTATTATAAAAATGCTATAGTCATATTGAAAGAAAAAAAAGACACAAATTACTGTTTATAAAGAAATAAAACCAGCAGTGGTCATTTAATCTTATTTCTCATATCCAGCCAAAAATGAACTTCAATGAAGATAAGATATATATATATATACATATATATATTTCTTATACATATATATTTCTTATTCTTCATTTTGAAACAAGGTCTCACTAAGTTGCGGAGAGTCTCACTAAGTAGCTGAGGCTGACCACAAAGTCGGATCCTCTGGTCTCAGCCTCCCAAGTGTGTGCCACCATGCCTGGCTTATTAACATCCTCAAAGTAGTAAATAGTTGCTGTACATGGTGATAAAAAATGAATTTCAATTTCTTCTTATTAGATTTTAATCATATTAAGATTAAAGCATATCTGGATTTAGCTGAATTTCCAAGAAGAAATCTTAGTTGCCAAATATTTTAGAACTTTAATAACGTACACACATGTAATTAGCTCTTCTCTACCTCCTCGCTCCCCCCAAAAAACATCAAATCATATATATTAAATAGATTGTAAAACAATCTATTTAAAAATGCAGCATAATTAAAATCAAATAAATAACGAGGAAAAAAGGAATTATGGTGAAAATCGCCATTACGAGGTTCACCACATGTATTTCATGAGTATTTATGAGGTTTTTTTGTTCGTTTGTTTGTTTAGTTTGTTTTGTTTTTTATATTATGAGTTGAATCAAGGTGCACTTTACCACTGAGCTACACTCCTGGCCTTATTTATTTATTTACTTATTTATTTATTTATTTATTTATTCATTTTTGAAACAGGGTCTTGCTAAGTTACTACACACTGGCCTCTGTCCTGAGATTTTCCTGTCTCAGCCTCCTGAGTACTGAGAGTAGAAGGTGTGCACCACAGTAGCAGTTCATGAGTTACAAATTCAAATTAACAAAGAAAAAAAGTGTTACATGTGTTAATATTGAGTAGATATTGTTATTAATATTTGAATTGTATCCATTGTTTTGCTATTTGAACAGTTTATCATCAAAAGCACCAGTTATTTTTGTAAAGTTTTTTGTTGTACATTTATTAATATATAAATAATTTATTAGCATATGTAAACATCATGTCCGTATATATACTGGTGCATTAGCTTACAGTACCATCTCATCACTACCATATGAAGCCACAGGGGACAATAGACCTACATAGCCCACGTGTTTATGGTTGGCTTGGCAGTTAGTTAGAATGAGGAATTAGCAAATGGAGGTTGAATAAGAAAAGCACATAATTTTAACGATTTCCTTCTATCTATTACATTACTATTTTGATAAGCAAGAAGATACGGAAATAGCCTATTATTTGAATATAAGTAGAGAAGATGTATCAAATCCTTCAAATACACTCCAAGAGTATCTTTGTAGTTTTTCCATTATGCTCTTTCAAACTTATTCTAGGCAAGAGAGCAAACAGACCAATTGCTGCTCATCCTCTGAAGGGATAGAATATCATGGTCCAGTTCAGAGCAGCTTGGATTGTGTTCAGTCAACTTATATATCTATCTACAATAGTAAAGGATGGAATCTGACATTGTATCATATACTCAAAACTGGTTCCTCTATGCACAGATAGATTAAAAAAAAACAATATTTTCTTTGATTCCAAGTGGAAACACTACATCTCAGTTTTTATATAGTGTTCAGTTGCTTAGTTCTGGGAAACAGAGCAGCCTGGTACACCAGAAAATATTTCCCATTTATTTTACACTATAGTATTACTGCACATGTACATTCACACACACACACATACATACACACACACACACATACACACACACACACATACACACACACACACACACACACACACACACACACACATTAGTGGAGCATATCACTGGAGAGACCATGCATACTGTAATTAACCTAACAGTTAATTTTAACACTATTAACACATACTAAAGTTTTACTAGATAACCATTATCACATAGTAAGAACTCTACCAGATACGATAAAATATGATTTTTTCTCTTTGTTAGCACTTCTCATGTCCTGAAGAAATGGTCCTATTTTTATATGTTTTATTTTATTGAAAGTTATTGGATATGCCTAATCATTGGTACTATTCTGTTCACTCTGAAATCATGCAAAATCGTGAAGAAGCCTAATATTTCAGTTATATGGAAATGCCCAATTTAAACCAATTAAAGTGGTTTGCTATGATCCATCTGTATATAATATTAACATAAAATAAATTGCAATATATAACATTATTTCTAATTTCTTCAAATACTAGCAAAATTTGTATTTTAACACCCTTAAGTTCATATTTTTTTAAATATTTTATATGGCACCCTGTAGTTATCAATGTTTCTCTTAATATAAGACACAATTTAACTTTGAATTTGGAGAATAACCAGTAGTCCACTTTCTTTTTTTTTTTTTTTTTCGGTACTGAGGATTGAACTCAGGGGCATTCTATCTCCAAGCTACACCCCCAGCCTTATTTTTTATTCTTTATTTGGAAACCGAGTCTCTCTAAGTTGCGGAGGGCCTCACTAGGTAGCTGAGGCTGGCTGCGAACCCGGATCCTCTGGTCTCAGCCTCCTGAATGCTGGTATTACAAGCGTGCGCCACCACGCCCGGCTCAGTAGTCCACTTTCAAACGGATATGTGCACATAGCTTTCAACCAACTTTAACAGTTTCCTACTCACACTGACATAATATTTTTAGGAAGAAAAAATAAGAATAGAATTTTTATACAGTGGAAATTGCCTACATTTATATTTCTGCATAAATTACTCCAAGATTTGGAGATGTGAAGCAATTGTTTGATTATATGTAAGTTCTAGAGAACGTAGCCTACAAAACTTATCAATTTATGAGTTGGAGCTTCTAACAAACAAGAATATAATAATAAAATCATTTGCAAATGCCACAAGAATCCAAGAAGTATCCATAATCTACCCCTGAATGTCCTAGGTCTTTTTGAAGAAATTTGTAAAATTCTATTTATTTGTGTAAAGAAATCATAAATGATTTGATATGTTCTGTTTCTCCAAGGATCAGCATCATTAAAATATCTACTAATAGCCAGGCATGGTGGCACATGCCTGTAATCTAAGTACTCCAAAGACTGAAACAGGAGAATCTAGGGTTCAAAGCCAGTCTCAACAACTTAGAGAAGCTCTCACCAACTTAATAAGACCCTGCTTCCAAATAAAAAAAAATAAAATAAAGTTAGGGGTAGCTTGGAGGTAGAATGCCCCTGGGTTAATCTCCAGTAACAAAACAAAACAAAACAAAACAAAAAGTCTAAATCCATGGTGGGTTAATGTGTGGTAAGGGTGATATTTTCATGCATAATTCAAGGAGAATGAAAGGTGTAAATGAACTTCTGGATGACAGATTGTGAAAATTTCAGTCATTATTGTAGAAGACCATTTTAGGATATATTTCACCAAAAAAAGTCAAAAGAAGACTGTAAGTGGATGTGTACAAATATTTTCTCACATTATGTTTACAAAGACAAGGAGCTAGAAGCAATTTATGTGTCATTATTAAGGGATTAGATAAGGGGAATGAGGCCATTCTATATATCGAAAAATATGTCAGTCAGAAATGATGAAATAGTGCACAATAGCAACTTGACATATATTAAAAATATATTCATTGCAAAAGTAAGACATAAAATGACATTTTACTAGTGTTGTTTACAAAAATAAAATACACAGCCAGGTGCAGTGATACATGCCTGTATTCCCAGTATGTGGAAAACTGAGATAGGAGGACCACAGGTTTGAGGCTAGCATTATATTGTTAGCTAGGTCCTCAGCAACTTAGCAAGACCCTATTTCCAAAAATAAAAAATAAAAAGTCCTGGGGCATACATAGCTCAGAGATAAAATATTCCTAGGTTCAAAGCCAGTGCTATTAAAGAAAGAAAGAAAATATAACCTTGCATGTTCTTTAAAATTGATACATATGCGAGGAATTACACTAAAATACATAGAAATGATTGCCTAACATAAGAAAAATTGGGTGGGACAGAATGGCAAACATCAAGGACTTTGTTCAGACTGACTATCACTTCTAACTTAATGAATATAAAAGTAGAATTCAATCTTACCAATATACAATGTAAAATATATGCACCACCCAACAAAACAATGCAAAACTAAGCTGTAAATACTAACATTATAATGGGAGATGCAATGATAATCTGATTTTTTTTCCTCTTGGACATTTCAAATTCCGTGCCCTGGGACTGATTTTGGCAAAGAGATCAATCAAATCATGTCATCAAAATGCTGATTGAGGAACATAGATTGTCTTTCATGTTATCTCTTCCTTTGAACCACTGTTATTATTTTAACATCAGAATCATTCTAAAACTTCTGTTGTTTAACAGTTTTAAGATAAACACCCATGAATGAAATTCAATCATGGTTTTCAGGAATTCATTTTCCATATCTTTACTTCTGTTCTTGTCTATATTGTTACAATGAATTGGTTACAGAGAAGAATGGTGTAGATGAGAAAATTTGAAGATTTAAAATATGAAAAGAAAGGCACAATTATTGTAAAACTGTCATTAAATGCCTTGTATGCCTTTTTTATCTGTATAAAATATTTTCAATAAATGAGTGTGTATGTATTTTAAAATTTAAATTGCTTTAAGAAGTGTCTTAGCAGGGCATGTAATCCTAGTACTTGGGAGGCTGAGACAGGAGGATTGCAGGCTCATGGCCAGCCTGAGCTCCTTAGAGTCCTTTGCAATTTAGTGAGACATTGTTTCGAAATAAGGAATAAAAAATAGGACTGGTGGGGGGTAGTAGCCCAGAGGCCGAATGCCCCTGGATTAAATCTTCAGTTCTGCAGAAAAAAAGAAAAAAAGAAGAAATGTCTTAAAATAACATGTATTATGATATAATGAAGCAATGTCTGCCATTAATAAATATATATGCACAGTTTTGAAAAATTTGCTTATAGTTATGAATAACATATGATATAAAGGGAAAGTGTGTATATATGTGTGTATTATTCTGTTTACTAATGGTTATTATTTTTGCAGCATAATTGGCAGTAAACTTATCACATTAAAATGAGTTTTATTTTCCTTATCTTTAAAATAAAAATGATTATGCCTGAAGAGGATATTGTAAATAAGAAATAAGTGAATTTGTGAATATATTATAATAGTTGCTAGTAAACAGCATGCATTGAATAATAATAGAACAAATTACTAAGAAAATAAAAATATCAATAATATATTCACTAAATTGCTAAAAATAGTGATGTTGCAAAAAAAGTAGCAAGTTTTTGGTGAAAGAAATTTTTTTAATAGTCTGATCATCAAAGATGTGGGTATATTTTTTTCAATTACTTTTTCATGTAGTTTTATATTGTAGTGAAATAACAACTTTGCGCTTTGAGCAAATATGTTTCAGTGTTTTTCTCCTGCTCTATTTGTGGTATCCATGCATACATGTAATTTTATTCAATGTGTTGAAATTATTAAAACAAAAATCTAAATTCAGAATAACAGCTAGTTTTTCTCGTTTGTTATAAATTCTAAGTAAACTAGAATAAATGCTAGTTTTTTTAAAAAACAACTTTAATTATGATTTCAAAGAAGAAAGAGTCAGGAATCAATAAAGATAGTGCCAGAAATCTTGTTTCCTATAATTATGTTTGATAAGAAAGAACTTCCCAATAAATTTCTCTAAAATTTTGGGGCTGTGGATGCAGCTCAGTAGTAACATATTTGCCTTACATGCATGAGGCTATGGATTTGATTCACTGTAAAAAAGAATAAAATAAACAAATTTTTCTAACATTCTAAGGTAAAAAATAACATTAAAAACTCCTCTAACTTTAAATAAGCTGATACTCTTAAAAACTTAAGTATCAAAGTGATAAAATAAAATTCAATGAAGTACATTGTATAGTAGTAAGAAAAATACAACACTTATTCCATTGACTCAAAATAAAAAGCACGTAAACAACATGAAGTTACATTCTTGCACTTTAACCAGTGTAGTTCTGTGGATTTTCAAAAGATTATTTTAGTCTATTTTTCATTTCTTTTTTTAAGAGAAGAATTAGAGATTATGCAATAAGTCTGTGTTCACATATAATGAAGTTGAATTCATTGCGTCAGGATTTTCAAGGCTAAATCCTGTACTTAAGGAAGACTATTTTACTTTAATCCATTTGAAAAGTTGAATCAAAATACACAATTAAATTTGCTCAGTGTGAGGGATAAATAATATCTATTTTGGATACCACTTCTAAACAGCATGAGAGCAAGTCTTCACATTAGCCCATCATGACTCCATTTGATAATATGTCATCCTCTCCTATGCTGCAAGAATGAACATTTGGAGGCATGTTGACTTAAAACCTAGCATAAACACACTCTACCCAGCCAGACAATGTAAAACATGTCAAAACTTCTCCCTGAAATTTTGGCATAATATTATTTAGTTGACCTATGTATATATGTAGGTCAACCAAAACGTGATGTGTTCATAAAAAATAACTTATTACAAGGTGAAAAGCATTTATTCATTCATACAGCCATAAACAGACCATACACTAAGCATCTTACTTGATGACATATACATTTAATAATCATTTTTAACATTTTCTAAGACTAAAAGTTAAAAAAAAATGATGGTTGCTTAAGTGTTTGGGAGTCAAATAATCTGATTTTCAGAAAGCTTCTCATATGATTAATCTGAATGTAAACTAGAATAAAGTAGTTGCTTGTTATCAATGCTTATTTAAAAATCAATGAAGCACATTGTAGTACATGTCATCTTACAATGTTCATTTTTGCATTCATAAATGGATTGTAGACACTTGAAAAATATCAGGTCATCTCTGGCAGACATTTTTTTAATTTAGCAAAGTTAAGTATAATGAACAATTTTATAAACTGAAACAATGAAATTGAAGTATTCTACTGAATATATAATAAATTATTTTATATCAATAGGTCCAAATTTACTATTTCCTCATGAGCTCATCTAATTAAAATTAACAGCCATACATATGCATTATTAATTATATAACTAAATTTGAATTTTTACTAAATTTTTATTGTTTATAATTTATTGTTAAAATGTACAAATTCATTTAATCAGCTGCAAAAGAATATTTGCCTCATGCAGTCTTAGCCATTAATAATGGCAAACAATGCTAAGTATTCTGTGTATCTTTTTCATTCATTATTCATTTCAGATCCACCCTTTATGTTTTTGTAAACTTCTATATTCCCAGTGAATACTAATCTATATGCATTGTCTCATGTGTCTTCTATATACCATTTGCAGATTACAAGATATGAGTAAAGAAATTGGGAAGTATGTTTTCCTCTCTCTCACTGCTTTACCTGCTTTTGCAGGTGAGTTTCTTCCCTCTATTAAGAGCCATAGCTCTTGTCCAAATGGTGACTTACAGTAAGTTAGTTTCATTGTACTCAATAAATATTCCTTCTCCTCATTCTCCGCCTTTTTTTTGGCTGGACCAGATATATTTTAAATATAATAAAAAAGATACATCACCACTTTGTAGAAAATAAGATACTGGTATTCTGGGGAATTAGGGACTATTTACCATGTACTTTTTTTGTGGTACAAGGTATTGAACCAAAGGGTATTCTATGTCTGAAATATACTCCCAACTTTTTCTATTTTTTTTTATTTTAAAAGAGAATCTCAGTAAATTACCATGTTCTGGCTTTTAATCTGTGATCCTCCTGACACAGCACCTCCAAGGACAATAAAATTTTAAAGTATAGTTTCTTAGGCAGGGGATCACTTGCAGTTCAAGTTAATTGTGTGTCACTTATTTGTGGAACTTAAGTGCTATAATAATGATAGTGATAATAAAACTTACAGGAAGACTGAAAGATCTAGAGTAATTACATATTGAAAGATACATTTTCACTGCTTAAATAACCAACACACAAGACAACTGAAAAATCCAAAAACTTTTCAGGCAATTTTACAAGTTCCTCATCTCTTATATTTGTAAGAATGATATGCTGAAGATTGAGACCAGAACATGAATTAGTATAGATCCTCAGTATCAGGTAAAGACAATAGTGGGAACAAAAGAAACTCAGAATAGTATTTGGAAAATTTTGCACAAATATGGATGAGTCTTAGAACTTTAAGCCTCCAAAACTGACAGAAGAGAGAGCCACTAGCCTCTGAACTGAAGAAATTCTCCTCCTCTGATATGTAATCATCCTAATGACTAAGTCAAATTGTTGCATTACTAAGGGATAATGAGTACCTTTAAGATCCAAAATCCATCACTTTTCCTGACCTCCACATGCATAATAATATTTACATTTTATCACAGCTCATATAAAAAAGTTGAAGATCTCATGAAGAAAACTATAGCCTAACTCAGAATAAATCACAAGGTGTTATCAGTTCATACTGACGGACTGCAGAATATGTATGTAAGTGGATACTAAGAATATTAGATCAAAAAGGATAATGAAAAAGATTTGATTGGCATAAATGTATTGGCATGGGTGAATTCACCTGAATATGATATGTTGGCTGAGAGAAAAATTAATAGTATTCTAAGGTAGTTAATAAGATTCAGTGATGATCTGGAGACAATGAACTTGTAATGCTAGAACTTCCCAGGCATACCATATGGGAAGGAATCTGAAAGGTCAGAGAGATGAGAATGGTAGAATGAATTAATAAAATTTATTATGTGAAACCTGTATAGCTAGTCCTTAAGTATGATATTCAAGAAGGCATAATAGTCATTCCCTTCAAAGCATTTAAGAGAAAGACCTATCAGTTACTTTGAAAGTGTTATCAGCAGCTCTTCTCATTAGTTTATACATAACAATGTTAAGTTCCTGCAATAAAATTTGATGTCCTGATATGTAATGAGACTATCTGAATGTCAGTGATATATAGTAAATTGACTTATTAAATGTCAGAGAACTGATAGAAATAATTACTAAAATAGGTCAGAGTGACAAAATACCAATCCAAATATTTCAAGTTGCACAGATTTGTGATGTGATAAAGACTACTTGGTAAAGAGAGTTCTGAATAATGAAATAGAGGAACAGCCTACCAATTTTGTGCTTAAAATACATATGTAGAATATGTCTAGGTCTTTTAGAAGGAAACCTGATCTGAACCACCATAGTAGGTATAATTATGCTCTTGCCAAGTTCCAAGACCTAAGCCAACCACACGAAATCAGACATAAGAGCATTCAATGGAGGAGAAAGCTAAATCCTTCCAATGACATAGCAAAAGGATATGTTACAACTCCTATTCACTGACTCTTACTGAAATGTGTAACTATTTACCTCCATTTATTTTATGTTTATTTCTTCCATAATGTTCTATCTTCATGTGGACCTGAGTTTTTGAGTTGCACATTTTCTTGATGTTTAAAGAACTTCTCTTAAAGTTTTTGAAAACCAGATATTTCAGTCAGCATTCTTACTTCTATTCCCAGATACTGACAACAACAATTTAGGGAAAGGAAGATTTATTTGTTCACAGTACTGGAGGTTTCAGTCCATGTTAAGCCAGATCACATCCTTGGTGCTCAGACCATTCCAGCAAGAAGCTGAGAAAGAAAAAGAGGATTGTCGAGGGATATAAATAATCCCTAAGGCACACACACAGTGACTTACATACTCTGGCCACTCCTCTCTGCTCATGTTAATGCCCAATAAACCCATTAATGTATCCATGGGTTTATGCACTGATGAGATTAGAAACTTGTGATTTAATCATTTGACCCCTTAACATTTCATCAGTACCTGAATTCTTCAGGGACATTTTATATCCAAACCATGATAGCAAGTCTATTGGCAAATCGAGTCAATGTTTGTCTGGAGAAGTCTTTACTTCCACTTTACTATTAAAGGACAATTTTAGTTGGACTCAGTGGTAGAAACCTATAATCCTAGGTACTTTGGAGACTGATGCAGACGAATCACCAGTTCAAGGCCAGCCACAGCAACATAGGGAGACTCTGTCTCAATATAAAATAAATAAATAAATAAATAAATAAATAAATAAATAAATAAATAAGAAGGTCTGAGGATGTAGGTCAGTAGTGAAGCACTAGAGCATCAGTCTCTAAGGAACTATAGACCATGTACTCATCTCAGTGCAAACTTTTGATAAAATAAGAAGTGTAAAGTGTCCCAGTAACAGGTAAAAACAACTATTCACAAGGAATTACTTCAGAAAGGAATTAAAGTATTTAGATAACAATATGTACAAACTTAAATCATATTTGTCTTTATGGAATATAATATAATGATGTATAAACAAACATTAATATCTATGTCTATATATCTATGTTTATAATTATCCTGATCCATATATATCACAAAGAATATTTCAACATTTACATACTACTCTATAATAGAAAAACATTTTCTTACATGTTGTCTATTGCCATTATTACTTGTGTATTAACTTCTCCTCAGTCACATTCAGTAGTCTTTCAGTGTATTAAAGTACACTGAAACTGTAAGGCAGTGAATGACTATCCAGCAGTAAATGACTACCTTATTATGACTTATACACTGGGATAAAAATAGGAAAGGGTCAGACATACCCCCATAATGTGAACAGTATAGTAAACAATTGATTTTAATTCACTGTTGGTAGCTCTGTTTGTAGATGTACAGAAAAAAAAAATGAAGAGTTGGAAAGAATTTTGAACAGTTAATGTCAGCAGTGAAGAACCACCAGGCTTGGTGATATACACCTGTAATCTCAGCTATTAGGGGGCAGGACAATCACAAATCCATAGCTAGTCTGGGGTACATGGGACCCTGACTCAAAAAAAAAAATAAGGGCTGGGCATTTAGTGGTAAAGTATTCCTAGGTTTGATCCTTAATACCACAAAAAAGAAAAAAAAAAGCAAAACAACATAACACACACACATACACACATACATACACACACACATACACACACACATACACACACACACACACACACACACACACACACACACACACACACAGAGAGTGAAGGAGTAAGCTAAGAAAGGTGTTGGGTAGAGAAGCCTTAGAGACAGGCACTTACTTGCCCAGAATGACACGGTTAGAGATGAGATATAACAAACAAATAAAACCCTGATAATGTAAAACTGATATAGAAGTTTTGTCTTCACATTGTTTACATAAGAACTGAAAACAAAAATTAAGTACAAGAATAATAAAATGTGATTAATGCTTTTGAATGTTTTTAATCATGAAAATGGTGAATGTTATATGGAATGAAATTATATGCAAGATAGCAATATAACTTAGAAAGACATGGATATCTAGGGAAAAAAATCATAGAAAGAATAATGATAATATCCCATATCTAAGTAGCTGTTCATTTATAATAAAATAATGAAATTAAAACTACCCACTTCTCCATGTTACATTGTAGCATCTCTTTTAATCTCTACCTAACTTTAGCATATAAACATTTCACAGATATATGTCTATATCTTCTTTGTAAAAATTCATTACTTTCTATTTCAAGATGCTATTTTTGTTGGCTGATAACATAGACTGCTTAAATCATGACTATTAAAATGTTTCCTGCTCAATCATGTAATATATCTAGATTATGGCATTTTGTCTCAGTTTTTATATTTTTATCCTGTTAGAGTTTGTTTTGGAAACTTCATTAAAATCTGAACCCCTAAGTTTCAAAAACAATTACTTTCATTTTTACAGAGAAATTGATATGTAAAAATTCTCATCCACTACAGACTTCCAATCCATTAGGTTTCATAAATAAAATTCATATCCTCTGTGAATAAAGAAAATTGATAAACATTAGCTCAAAATAAATAAATGTTTTAATTTATTTTGACTTATGTCTTTAAAATTAAATTTGCTATGTAAAATTCTATGTGGTTAGAAAGCAAATATATTTTACTCGTGTATGCCTCTTTGTGTTTTCCTTTAAGGGTACTATCTCAGTATAATTCAATATATTGTAATATATTTCTCAGAAGTACACTACCAGAGATTCAATAGTTCATGTAAACTTACAATGAATTGTCCTCATTTCCCCAAAAATGTCTTTGTTATTATGTTCTCAAAGAGAACAAACACTTCAATTTACCATATTTTCATTGTTTGTATAATTCCTTAGCATCACCACATGGGCTTTGGCTTAACTTAGAACTAAATGGAATGAATGATTTTGTTGGAAGTTTACTCTGCAATGTAACAACATGAGCTGAGGAAGCAGGCAATTCAGATGATGAATAGTTTTGTTTTTTATTTTTTTTAACTGTACAGCAATTCAGATTATTTAGTCATTTTTTTTCATTGTCTCTACTGCTAATCTAATATTATACAGGTAGTTTATGTAATATTTATGATTATGATACAAGTTTTCTGACTTTTCTCAATGTTATCTTTCAATGACAATTTGTGGGAAGAGTTGTTTCTTTACATTTAACCGGTATGATTACATTCTCATGCTTTTCAGTTTCAAACTACTAGTATGTGGCCAGAACAGACCTGTTTTTTAAAAAGAAGAAATAAAATAATATATTGAAATAAAATAAAACCAAGATCTGACAATTGCTTTTAGAGTTTGTTTCTATTCTTTGAATGGAGGAACAAAACAGAGCATTAACCTATTTCTATCGGGTCCAAAATTCCCCAATGCCTCATTGTCAATTGTCAATCATCAGTCACATTGCTGGAAATGTGTCAAAGACTCCAGTTGCTCCTGTAACATTGCACCATAAAACATACCACTTAAGTCATGCATTAAATCTGATATCTCAGAGCTCTAACCTTATTCCATTTTGTACTAAGCTGTCTATGAGTGACAGGGCAAATTGGTTCACTGTCTTATATAAAGTTACTTTGCAATAGTCAGAAGATGTATTTCTGAAATTGTCAAGCTGATGATTTTTTTTTCTTTTTTAAATCTTCCCATAGGTATGAGAGGTATTCTTAAACATTTATAAAAGGATGCATAAGCATCTGTGTATGAACACATATGGTTGGTGCCTTTAAGACTCTAAAGTTGTAACCTACTTGAATATTCTGAATTACAATATATCAAAATGATCTGAAAATTTGTCCATGTATATAGTGTACTAAGATAATCAGCTGAATATTTAGAGTATTAGTATGTGATTTAATACTCTCCATAAAAATGCAAACCATATTTTATTTTATTATAGGTAGTATGTTTACTGAATTCAGCTCCTGTGAAGAGAAGAATCCTGTTCTTCCCACATCTGGTTGGTGGCTCCACTGAAATTTAAAGATACATAAACATCTTTGGAGAACAATAACAAGGAAAGAGCCTACAGAATAAAAAGAAAAATGAAAAGAAAATGAAAAACAAAATCCGAAATTTTCACATCTCCATATATCTTTTCCTTAAGATGGTCTAAAACCATCTTTATTACTTTATTGAAATTGCTATCAACATTTTCATGCTTTTTTTTAAGAAAAACTAAAACCACATTACTTTACTGAAATCACGTCAACTTTGGTATGCATTGTTTAAAGAAGATATTTAAGGGATTTGGTTACACTTAATATTTTCAGAGTCTGAACTTTTAATATGATACGTTTCTACCTAATATTAATAAAATTATGTAATATATTTCCACAAAGGCTTACTTGTATACCTAATATTATTATTAGCAATACATTATCTATACATGTTTGTCTACATAAGATAGAATTTCTGAATTATTACACATATTAATATCATGTCCTATATATACATATACATACCTATCATATTATATTCCTATATAAATTTTATATTTTAACTATATATATGTGAAAAACCTTTTTTTTTTTTTTGGCACTAGTGTTTGAACCCAGCGACATTCTACTTCTGAGCTACACACCAAGCCCTACTTTATTTTATTTTGAAACAATGTCTCACTAGGTTGATGGTAGTTTCACTACTTGCTGAGGCTGTCCTCAAACCAGTGATTCTCCTTTCTCAGCCTCCCAAGTACTGAAATTTCAGGCATGTACTACCATGCCCAATTTAGGAATAATCATTGAGTCTTCACCACAACTTTAAGAGGAAGAGATATTTGTTGTTCCAGTTTGCAATGTCTGATGCTATTTACCAATGTATTCATTTTAATTTTAGGCAAGGTAATAGGAAAAAATGTGGTATTGTGCAAAACTCAACCGGTGCTTTTAGGTTAATGCAATTAACAATTGATCTCAAGTAACTGAACATTTGAAGCAAATTTTACTGTTATTTAAAATAATAAATTCCTGTTAGTAATATTTAAATATCAGAAGTAATTTTAGTAAACATCTTGCATGTTTATTTTGCAAATGTCACTACAATGATAAAGTAAAATTTGTCGATGAGATTGTGTGTGTGTGTGTGTGTGTGTGTGTGTGTGTGTGTGTGTTTGTGTGTGGTATTGAGGATTGTACTCAGGGGCATTCTACCTTTAAGCCACATCTCCAGCCCAATTTTATTTTTTATTTTGAAATAGGGTCTCACTAAGTTGCAGAGAACCTCACGAGGTTGCTGAGACTGGCCATGAACCCATGATCCTCTTGTCTCAGACTCTCAAGTACTGGGATTCCAAGTGTGTACCACTACACTCAGCTTTGTCATTGAATTTTTGGAAACATTTATAAATTACTTTTAGAGAGATTATAAACAGTTGAATATTAAATGAATAGTCTTTTAATTTTAGTGAGATGAAAATGGAGATTAGGTCAACTGTATCAATATATTAAAGAAAAATCATTAAAAAAATGTAACTGAAGCTGGGTGTGGTGGTGTATGTCTGTATTCCCAGTACTTGGGAGGCTGACAGGGAGGATCTAGGGTCCTGTCCAGCCTTAGCTACTTAGTGAGGCCCTATACAACTTAGTTAGACGCTATCTCAAAATATAGAATAAAAAATAGGGCTGGGAGTATAGCCTAGAGGAGAATGTCCCTGGTTTCAATCCCCAGTACCTCAAAATTAGAAAGAAAGAAAGAAAGAAAGAAAGAAAGAAAGAAAGAAAGAAAGAAAGAAAGAAAGAAAGGAAGGAGAGAGAGACTGGGGGTACAACTTGAAAGTAGAATTCCTCTGGGTTCAGTCCCCAGTATCACAAAAAGAAAAAGAAAAAAAAAAGTATTAGGTGTCTTAACAACATTTGGTAGCAAACTTTAGAAAAAAAATTTCTCATTTTTGGACACCAATTGCTTCATATGTGAAGTTAGATGAATATATGTATATTATATCAAATTACTCTTTAAGCTCTAAATTCTCCTATAATTTTAAATATAGCATTGTGAAACAATTTGAGAAATAACCAATAATTTAAAAAGAAATTTCAATTCTGGCTTCTAAAATTTAACTTGAATATATTTTCCTTAACTAAGAAGCCAGTTCTTACTTTAGTTTATATTTCTTTTTATATTCATTTTAAATAAGATATATTCATGTTTTAGAAAAGTTTTGAATATTGATCAAATGATAAAGAAATACATTCTCATTATATTTAACATGTTATTTAAATTTTTAGAAATTTAGATTGATATATTATTAAAAACAGTAATTTATTATTTTTACTCAGAACCTTTACTCTCAGAGATACTGATATAAGATATTACTTTTTTTTTTTTGGGCTACTAGTGATATATTTTTGTTTTACTGTTTTGAATTTTTATCCCTTTTGTCCTTACTTTAGATTATTTTGATTTTCCTCAGTATCAGAATATAAATAGATATTTTCTATCAAAGGAATAGCTTGACTTAGGCTCCATTTTATAGAACTACTTTGAAAGTCAGTTCCTAAACATTTCCAGCATACCACTGCATCATAACTTTCTTCCGAGTTCTCCAATCTCAAACAAACAAAAAAATTTAAAAGTGTAAAGATCAGGCATAGAAGAAAAAGGAAGTACTTTGGGAATTTTCATCTTTGTAGATAGTCTCAAAAATCTAAATGAAATGAATAAAGATAATCATTCAGCTTAAAGTCAGACTAATTTTTTTTTCTTGCACTTCTGTAGTTATATCTCATTCACAATGTAATTTGAGATTTTCCCAGGGTATTTTTGTAGCTTATTCTTTAACTGTTCTTTGAAGTTTGCAAAGAATAGAGGATTATTTAATAAAAGTTACTGTGGTTTTCATCTAAAGAATCATAAAACATCCTTTTAACTTCCTCACTGAGGAAATATAACCTTGGAACTCATGTGATTTAATCAAGTCATTAATTAAGCCTAGTAAATTAAAACCCAGCATGTAGAAAACACGTTCATGTTTACTGAAGAATAAGATAAATGAAGTACTTGAGAATTATTCACTTGAATTGGTTCTTTTGAATGAAAGCATAAAACTAGGTTAAAGTAGGTGAGCCTGATCATTACCACTGTTTCATTTTCTAATACTGGACCTTAACACTAGACTACAAAACTACTTTTTGGGAATCCATCATACTTGCAGCATTCTAAGAAATAACTGTTGGTACTTTACATTTTCTTTAAAAAATATCAGGTCCTCTGTACATTATCACTCCCCCCAGAACAACAACAACAAAAAAGAACAAAATAAGCTCTATGAGTTCACATTAAGAGCATTAAGAAATAAACAGACTTAAAGCACTTGCTTGCATGGGGCAAATGAATTCAGAAACTCAAAAAAATAAATTCCCAAGAATAGTTAGCTAATTGGTGAAGAGTGATCATGGACTGATGAGAAAATGAAGAAAGTACAGAGTTTCATGAATCAGCAGATGTATTAAGAATGTGTATCCTACTCCAATCTTTGCTCTATTATCCCATCAGGTATGAGCAAAAAGATGAACAGTATCCTTAAAGAGCACTGAAGCATTCTAGAGGAGAGAAACAGCAGCCATTGTTAGGGGAGCAAAACCCTAGCCCAGAACTTTCATATTTCCTGAATATCACAACAGTCCTAATCTGCTGTAGGAACAGCAACAAAACACAAACAAGATATATTGCTGGAAACAACCCATTTTAGCTAAAAGAAAGAAACAGAAGGATGCCTTATTGTTGTGACCTGATTAAATGCTGGGGCTTGAATTAAAGCTAGAAAAAAAGGAAAGCATGCTAAAGTCAGTCAAGAGACATGGGGAATTATTTACCAAAAACTGAGGCTTGGAACACCAGAGAATACACCAGAGAATATACCACTCACTGTTACATTGCTAAAAAGCCTTGACTAAATGTAACACTGGAAAATGGCAGAAATATTTGCGAAAAGATAGAGGCAGATATTCACTGAGGAGCAATGGAAAGAGAAGATTTAAAGATAAGGGTCATTGGACATTGAGATAAACCCTCAGGCAAACAAGCTCACATCCTAACATAAGGTAATACTAGAGCATTTTAAAATCTGTGCTGCCCTGAAGGTAAACAGAATAAAAAATATCAGACATAGGCTGCTTCCTGATAAAATTATCTCTAACAACCACAGTAAAGGTCTAAAAGAAATAAAAGTATACTAATTTTTCAGTGTTCCCTCATCTTCTAGCGTCCTACACAAGACCTTTGGTTTCTATAAGTTCCAAAGGTATGTAAGAAGGCAGCAAAGGGCAACATAGTGCTAAGTGACAAAGTGATCATTCACCAGAGGGACAGATGAGGTAGGTACTAGAACTCTATGAGAATTTGAAATAATGGTTATTTTAAATATAGCATGCTAAAAGCCATAATTGAGAAAATGAAGTATAAAAAAATCACAGAGGTAATTTATTCAGAAATGGAAACCATAAGAGTCAAATGGAAATATTAGATATGAAAAACACAGTAATGGAGGTAAAGAAATTCTTGGACAAGTTCACTAGTACATAGACTCAACATAGAGGAGAAAATTGTGAGTTGATGAAGGCAGACCAATAGAAATCACCTGAGAGAGAGAGAGAGAAAGAGAGAGACAGAGAGACAGAGAGACAGAGAGAGACAGAGAATCTTCTTCAGAGGAAATAAAGCCTAGGAAAAAATAGTACCATTAAGCATTGTGAAAAATGCAAATCAAAATTATGATAAAAGCTAGAACAACATTTCACTCATTAGGATTGCTATTATACACACACACACACACACACACACACACATATATATACACATATATATAGGATTACTATTATATATAATATAGAAGATTACATATATATTATATATAGGATTGTTAATGTATAAAATATAGGATTGCTATTATATATAATGTATATATAGATTACTCTTATATATAATGTATATAGAATTGCTATTATATATATGATAGCAATATGATATACCAAATGGACAAGGAAATACTGCATATGCCAAAGCTTCTTCAAGTAAGCAAACAAAATGATTACTGGTAACTTGTCCAATAGTCATGTATTTAGTTGGGATTGGCTGGATCTTTTAAGAATAAAACTAGGACTCTGTTTATAAAAGAAAGTAGAGACTTAAGGTAGTTTTGATTTGCATCTCTCTGATTGCTAATGATGTGGAACATTTCCTCATACATTTATTGGCCATTTGTATTTCTTCTTTTGTGAAGTGTCTATTTAGATCCTTTGCCCATTTTTTGATTGGATTGTTGGCTTTCTTAGCTGTGATTTTCTTGAGTTCTTTGTATATCCTAGATATTAGACCTCTATCTGTAGAGTAACTGGCAAAAATCTTCTCCCACTCTGTGGGTTCTCTGTTTAGGTTCTTGATAGTTTCCTTTGCTGCACAGAAGCTCTTCAGCCTAATGCAATCCCATATATTGATCTTCCTGAGGGTTGCTTGTGCTTTTGAGGTCTTGCTGAGAAAGTTTTTACCTGTGCCTATGTGTTCAAGTGTTGGTCCTATGCCCTCTTCAAGTAGCTGCAAGGTCTCTGGCCTGACTTCCAGGTCT
>PVLC010002868.1:76109-106971 GCA_004027655.1 Graphiurus murinus | reverse complement strand
AAAAAAAAAAAAAAAAAAAAAAAAAAAGGACTGGGGTTGTAGCTCAAAGGTAGAATGCCTCTGGGTTCAATCCCCAGTACCACAAAAAAATGAATATTAAAAAAAAGTAACTATATGATTTTAATTAAAATGTTAAAGCTTAGCCGGGTGTGGTGGCGCACGCTTGTAATCCCAGCATTCGGGAGGCTTAGACCGGAGGATCTGGGTTCGCGGCCAACCTCAGCTACCTAGTGAGGCACTCCGCAACTTAGTGAGACTCGGTTTCAAAATAAAGAATAAAAAATAGGGCTGGGGGTATAGCTCGGAGGTAGAATGCCCCTGAGTTCAATCCCCAGTACCGCCAAAAAAAACCAAAAAAAAAAAAAATGTTAAAGCTTAAAAGATGGACTATATAGCTGGGTGTGGTGGCACATGTCTGTAATCCCAGTACTTGGGAGGCTGAAACAGGAGGATTGTAGGTTTGTCCCAGCCTCAGCAATTTAGCGAGGCCCTACACAATTTAATGAGATCCTGCTCTAAAATAAGAGATAATAAACGGATGGGGGTGCAGCTCAGAGACACAGTGTCTCTGGGTTCAATCTTTAGTCACACACACACACACACACACACACACACACACACACACACACACACAAAGTTGGGATAATTTTCCTTACTCATCTGGTTCTGTTAAATGGTGTGATACAAACCCTTAATACCTTCAGGACCCGAGTGGATCACATATAGTTTCTGTCCCTATCTATTGTGTACAGAGAACACTTAAAATAGGTAGCTGCTGTTCTGATCCAGCTGATTATTGTTTTACAGCAACATGGAACCATTGGTATCATTACTTCCTTTTCATTTTTCAGGAGAAATTGAAACTCTAGAAAATCGAAAACAAAAACAATTCAAAATATCAAATTGTAATACTTACAAATATTTTATGAGCCATATAAAGTCATGGGTTTCATGAACTTTTATTAGAAAGATAACCATTCAACATGTTTCTGTCTATATCTAAAATTACTGCCTCCTTAAGATCTGTCATCATATATTTAAGGATTAAATGTTATCTGTTCTAGAAATGTGCTTGTTAATGAGGTTTTTCTACCCCACAACATCAGTTTGTAATTCATGTTACAAATAGTAGAAAACTTGAAGCAATTTGAGCGTAATAAAAGGAATTCATAGATAGATTCATTCGTGGGGAAATTCAAAGATAGGGTAAGACAAACTAACACAGTCATTACATACCTGATTTCTTTCTGTTTCAGTTTTGCTTGTTCTGCTTTCTCTGATAATAGCTTCTGTTTGTCGCTCTTTACCTCCTGTTTGTAGTGTGGCTGCCAGTGACATTGGGGCCACATATAGCCTTGTTCACATCTCTTGGGAGAGAGCCTCATTCTAATGTCATACACTAATTGGACTGCCAACTGTTAGTGACTGTTACTACTGAATTGCACTGACTGGCTTAAGCAGTATGTATACTTTATATACACAATTCAGTGATTTTTGGTAAATTTACAGAGTTCTGCAACTATCAATACAATCTAATTATATTTTATTTACTTTATAGTTTTAGATCTTTCATTTAGGCCTATGCCATTTTGAGGTTTTTTTTTTTTTTTGTAGTACTGGGGATTGGACCTAGAGGTATTCTACATCCGAGCTATACCCCCAGACCTATTTCATATTTTATTTATTTTGAAACAGGGTCTTATAGGTTGCTGAGAATCTTGCTAAATTGCTGAGGCTGGCTTTGAACCTGTAATTCTCCTGTCTTAGCTTCCCAAGTACTGACTTTACAGGTGTGTGCCCTAGCGCCTGGCTTGAATTCATTTTTGTATGGTGTGAGATAAATGTAAAAGAGGGTCTAAATTTATCTTTTTGTGTGTGGTTATCTGGTTGTTCCAGTGCCATTTTGTTGAAAGGCTATTGTTTCCCTCACTGATTTGCCTTGGCATTTTTGTTAAAAATCAGTTGACTATAAATGTAAAGATTTATCAGGACTCAGTTCCTTTTTTTTTTTTTTTTTTTTGCAGTACCCAGGGGCATTCTACCTCTGAGCTACATCCCCAGCCCTATTTTTTATTCTTTATCTTGAAACAGGGTCTCACTAAGTTGTGGAGGGCCTAAGTAGCTGAGGCTGGCTGCGAACCCGGATCCTCTAGTCTCAACCTCCCAAGTACTGGGATTACAAGCGTGTACCACCATGCCTGGCTATATGTCTGTTTTTATAACAGTACCAAGCTATGCTGATTACTGCAGCTTTGTAGTAAGTTTTAAAATGTGGAATTTTATCTTCTTGTTCTTTCTTTTCCAGATTAATTTGGCTAATTCTAAATCCTTTGCAATGCATTTCTGTATGAATTTCGTAAAACATAAGCTGGGATTGTGTGTGTGTGTGCATGTGTGTGTGTGTTTAGCTGAGGATTGAACCCAGGACTTTGTGCATGCTAGGCAAGTGCTTTACACACTGACCTAACCACTAGCCCTTTTTTCTCCTTCTTTTTTTTGGTTATCACTTTAACAATAGCTAAATTTAAGGCTGGGCGTGGTGGAGCACGCTTGTAATCCCAGCATTTGGGAGGCTGAGACCTGAGGATCTGGGTTCTCCGCCAGCCTCAGCTACCTAGTGAGGCACTCCACAACTTAGTGAGACCCTGTTTCAAAATAAAGAATAAAAAAATAGGGCTGGGGGTGTAGCTTGGAGGTAGAATGCCCCTGAGTTCAATCCTCAGTACCGCAAAAAAAAAAAAAAAAAAAAAAAAAAAAAAAACCTAAATTTATTGAGCACTTTCTAAGTGCTAGATATAATGTGGATCTCTCACCGGTTTTCATGACAGCTTTTCATAGTAGCTATTTTATTATCTGTTTTTAAAATATACTTTTATTGGTGCATTTTAATCTGATATCATAATTTAAATCAGTTGATAGTGACATATATGCACATAGCACTTGGGCTTTCCCCTGGCTCCCTCTCCGTTCCTCCCTTCCCCAAAAGGGTACTGAGATTGACATTGGTATTCTCACATATATACATAAAGCCATGGAAGTAATTCTTTTATTGATCCTCACTCTTCCCCCTACCCTTTCCCTAGACCACCACGCTAGCTCCACCGAAGTTTCTCCTCCAGTACCTGGAGTCTCTCTGGTATCTCAATTATGCCCTAGCTTTCACATATTAGAGAAAACATATGACCCTTCACTTTCTGTGACTGGCTAATCTCACTTAACATAATGTTCTCCAGGTCCTTCCATTTTCCTGCATATGACAAATGGATACCCCATAATTTTATAATTCATTCATCTGTTGATGGACACTTAGGTTGGTTCCATAATTTGGTTATTGTAAGTTGTGCTCCTATGAGCATGGTATGCATACATTACTGTAGTTCTCTGATTTCAGCCCCTTTGGAAAGACACCCAGGAGTGGTATAGCTGGATCATATGGTGTATCCATTCCCAGTTTTCTGAGGAATCTCCACACTGATCTCCATAGTGGCTGAACTAATTTGCAATCCCACCAACAGTGTAGAAGAGTTCCTATTTCCCCACATCCTTGCCAACATTTATTGTTATTTGACTTCTTTTTGATTGCCTTTCTGATTGGGGTTAGATGGAATTTCATTGTAGTTTTGATTTGCTAATTGCTAATGATGTTGAACATTTTTTTCATGTATCTATTGGCCATTTGTATTTCTTCTTTTGTAAAGTGTCTATTTAGTTCAATTGCCCATTTTCTTGATTGGGTTATTTGTTTTTTTAGTGTAAAGTCTTTTAAATTCTTTGTATATTCTAGATATTATTCTTCTATCAGAGAGATAATTGGCAAAGATCTTCTCCCATTCTGTAGGCTCTCTATTTAGATTCTCAATAGTTTCCTTTGAGGAGCAGAAACTTTAGTGCCGTTCCATTTATTAATTCTTGTTTTAATTTCCTAAGTTATGGGGGTCTTGTTGAGGAAGTTTCTACCCTTGCCTACATGTTCGTGTGGGGGTGCATGCCTATAATCCCAGTACTTGGAAGGTTGAGACGAGAGGATAGCAGTTTCGAAGCCAGCCTCAGTGATTCAGCAAGGCCCTCAGCAACTTAGTGAGACCCTGTTTCAAAATAAAAAATAAAATAGGGCTGGGAGTATAGCTTGGAGATAGAATGACCCTGGGTTCAATTCCTAGTAACACACACACACACACACACACTGTTAAATGGAGCTGGATGTGGTGGCACACACCTGTACCCAATACTTGGGAGGCTGAGACGGGAAGATTGCAGATTTGAAGCTAGCCTCAGCAACTTAGAGACAGAATGACCCTGGGTACAATCCCTAGTACTACATACACACACACACACACACACACACACACACACACACACACACACACACACAAATGTTAAACGGAGCCGGATGTGGTAGCACACACCTGTACCCAATACTTGGAAGGCTGAGAGGCTGAGACAGGAAGATTGCAGATTCGAAGCCAGCCTCAGCAACTTAGCAAGGTCCTCTGCAACTTAGTGAGACTCTGTTTGAAAATAAAAAATAAAATAGGGCTGGAGGTGTAGCTTAGAGGTAGAATGCCCCTGGGTTAAACTCCCAGCACTGAAAACAAAACAAAACAAAACAAAAAAAGGAATGTTGTCAAAACTTTGAGGTATATTTCTTTTATTAATGTTAGGAGCTTGCATTTTTCAGTGTGTAATTTTGAGTTACCTCAGTATCTGTTCTACCCCAAAGAATAATTTCATTAATTTGTTTTCAAAATAGTCTCATATCCTGCTCTTAGTTTTCTCCTTTACTTGAGTATTCTTTCATTGACTCATATCTCATATAGTGGGTATATACTCAGAAACCTATCTGAATGCTGACTTCTATTTACTCTTGTTTGAAAGATGTTGGGACAAAATACAAAGTATAAAACTGAGCTGGGCATGGTGTGCATGCTTCTAACCCCAGTACTTGGGAGTCTGAGACAGGAGGATTGCAACTTACTGAGGCCCTCCTCAACTTAGGGAGACTCTCTTTCCAAATAAATAATAAAATAGGGTGTAGCTCAAAGTAGAACACCCCTGGGTTCCATCTCCAGCACAACACACAAACACACACCACCACCAACAACCGCCCCCCCCCCCAAATAAAACAAAACAAAGGGGAGGTACGTAGAAGGAGATTGGGTAACAAATGCCAGAATATAGTTAGACAGGAATAAGTTCTAGAGTTCTACATCATGGTAGGGTGACTGGTTTACAACAGTTTATAATCCCATTTACTCAGGACGCTGAGGCACGAGAATCACAAATTGGAGGCTATCCTAGGTAATTTAGCAAGACCCTCTTTTAAAATAAAAAAGGCTGGGGATGTAGCTCAGTAGTAGAGCACTTGACTAGTTGTGTGACATCCTGGGTTTAATCTCCAGTACATCCTGACTCCCATTTTGTTGAAAGGCTATTGTTTCCCTCACTGAATTGCCTTGGTACTTTTGTTAAAAATTAGTTGACTGTAAATGTAAAGATTTGTTTGGACTCAGTTTCTTTTTTTTTTTCTTTTTACAGTACTGGGGATTGAACCCAGGGAATTCTACCTCCAGGCTATACCCAGCCCTTTTTAACTTTGTGTTTTGAAACAGGGTCCTGTTAAATTGCTGAGAGTCTCACTAAGTTGCTGAGGCTGGACCTGCAATCCTCCTATCTCAGCCTCCTAAGTACTGGGATTATAGGCATGCCAAGGGCTTGGCTATTCTTTAGCTTCCTATAGAGAAAATTCTTATCAGTAACACAAATCTGATCCAAGGTATACCTAATTCATTATTTTAATCTGGGGAAATATCTTTGCAATTTGTTTATCTGCTACACCCTTGGTTGCAGGCGGTGGACAGAGGGCAGGAACTTGATCAACACAAGCTTACGACCCAACTTACTGGGACTCCCTTATTCCTGGGGAGTACGTGCAAGCCCTAGTCCCTATAATAGATGAGACACAAGGGGCATATATAGGGAAGGCTCATTCTGAGCTAGCGTAGTGCACACCCAGCCCCAGACACTAGGGCATTGCAGACCTGCTGTGGCTTATTCTTGGGTAGCTGAGCACTATTTGTCCCTCTAAGGAGTTGGAGGATGCTGACTGCTCAGGGGTAGCAAAACTAGTTAGTAAGCCAGCGTCTCATTACTTACAGGAATTAACCAGACAGGTCCACCAACCAAGAATGGCCAGGCTCTACTAATTGTTATTTACTTGGTACTAGGGATTGAACTCAGGGACCTTCTACTTCTGAGCTACACCCCAACTCCTTTGCCCCCACCATTTTTGGTGGTATTGGGGATTGAACACAGAGGCATTCTACCTTTGTGCTACATCCCAGGCCCTATTTTACTTTTTATTTTGAAACAGGGACTCACTACATGTTGAGGTCCTTGATAAATTGCTGAGGCTGGCCAAGAGCCTGTAATTCTATCTCAGCCTTCCAAGCACTGGGATGACAGGCATGCATCACCATGCCCAGCTAGTACTTTTCTACTCTTAATTTTGTGTAGACACATTAAGGAATTAGGATTTTGTTAGTTGAGATATAAGGAGGGAAGAAAGCATTTTTTTGCAAGCAATGTGCTTTATTTATTTATTTATTTTTGTGGTACTGGGGATTGAACCAGTACCTTCGAGCTACAGCCCCAGCCCTATTTTTTATTCTTTATTTTGAAATAGGGTCTCATAGTAGCTGAGGATGGCCGAGAACTGGGATCCTCCAGTCTCAGCCTCCCAAGTACTTGTTTTTTATTTTGAAACAGGATCTCAGTAAGTTGCAGAGGGCCTCACTAAGTAGCTGAGGCTGGCTATGAACCTGAGATCTTCCTGTCTCAGCCTTCCAAGTACTGAGATTACAAGTGTGTGTCACCATGCCTGATTTATCAATATGAAACTTTAATATGAAATTTCACACGTGTAGTGTGAAAGTTTGGGTTCTGTATGATCTTTTTCTTTGTATTTGGGATTGATCTGAGAGACATTCTACCTCTGAGTTATACTCCTAGCCCTGTTTCATTTTTTATTTTGAAACAAGTTCTCACGAAGTTGTTGAGAGCCTTAAGTTTCTGAGGCTAGCCACAAAACTGTGATCCTCCTGTTTCAGCTTCCTCAGTACTGAGATTGCAGGTGTGCATTACCACACCTGGCTTTCTATATGATCTTGAGCAGGAAAATTGTCCCTCTGATTCTCAGTTTTCCTTTATTTAAGGAAAAAATGGGGGGTAGCTCAGTAGTAGAGTGCATGCCTAGCATGTGTGAGGCTATGGGTTCAATTCCCAGCACACTGCTTCCCACTTCCTCCCCAAAAGAAAACAAAATAGGGCTGATTGTATGTCATAGAGTTCATATATGTTAAAAGACCTAATAGGCACTTAGTTAATGCTAATTACTTTGCCTCTTCCATTTATAAATAGCTAGTAAAAATTCATTCTAAGGTTTAAAATTTGGCTTACTGTCAATTATACTTCATTAAAAAGAAAAAAAAATTACCATGGAAAAATTGAGACATACACAAAAGCTTGAAAGAATACCTGCTGACTCTCAGCCAGCTTTCATAGTGATCACCATTCAGTTATTTTCTCATAGTCATTTTGACGACATTGTGGCATTAGAATGTCTGTTTCTTTGGCTTTCTGTAATTTGTTCCTTGGAATAATAACGCTTTATATTAGGGTTAATAAGCTTTGGGGAACAATTTTTCTAGAAACTTAAAATCTACTGTCCATTCATAGGCGATTGATGAGATGGTATCTACAGTATGTTGAATGGACTAGTACTGTGCCCAGTTGCTGCTTTGTCTCCTCAAATGATTTTGGATTTAAATTGGCCTCAGACATATGTAGGGGTTGACTTTTTTTTTCCCCTCTGTGCTTGAGATAGAAGTCTAATAGTCAAATATAAGGTAGTGGGTGTTAATTTAGCTTTGATACCATAGAGTTTTTCAGTGAGAGGAGTGAACCTGATGGGTGTTTTTGTTCCGTCTGGTGATTTATATGCATACTTTTGTATATACTTTATCTTTAGCAACATTAATGGCATTATTAGCGAGATTTCCTCAATACTTTATTGTAACTCTGGCCTTAAGAAAGATTTGGTTTTTGTTTTAGTTTCTGTCATTACTGGAGTTGGGGGTAAAATATTCTTTTTTTTTTTTTCCGGTCCTGGGGATTGAACTCAGGGGCATTCTACCTCCGAGCTATACCCCCAGCCCTATTTTTTATTCTTTATTTTGAAACTGGGTCTCACTAAGTTGCAGAGTGCCTCACTAGGTAGATGAGGCTGGACACGAACCCGGATGCTCTGGTCTCAGCCTCCCAAATGTTGGGATTACAAGCGTGTGCCAGCATGCCTGACTTGCGGGTAAAATATTCTTAATTGCAAATGATAGTCTATTATAGCCCCAGGAGCTGCTAATCATGGGACTGTTGCATGATTTAAATTGTTATTTCTGTCTGGAAATACCCATTAATTGGTTATGGATGAGGAAAACCCTTCCTGTATCAATCTAGAGATGTGAAGACTTGATATGGAGCAAAATTTGAAGATTAATTTTGCCTGAGGCAAGTCAAATTTTGACTCTAATGAGGATGTTTTCAGTTGGCTTCTCTGCTCTCTGTCCCCACTGGGTATATTGTTAGTTATCGGTTATTTTTTCCTGTCCTTTAGAGTAAGGTGGAAATTTCCACGAAGATTTTTTTCTGTCCATCTACCTATGTCAAGAAGAACTCATTCCCCTTCTCTTCTTGGGCTGCCTTGTCTTTCCTTGGAGTCTATATTCTATTCTTTTGGAATTTGAAGCTTCCTTGACATTGTAGCTCAACACAGAGGCCTGTAAAAATCTTTCTTTTCAGTTACCACAGGGTGAGTGGATCTCTATTTTGTTTTCATAATATGTTTGCTACCCTTAGTAGAATGAAAAAATTAGCATGATGATTTTGGTGACTTGCACTGATTGGCTCAGAAATAATTGCTATAACAGTCTACTTTCCCCCTCCCCTTTAACTGTCTAAGTTTACCAGATCTGTTCATATTTTATTTCAGACCATGTTTTAGCATCCTCTGCTGGTTAAGGAGGCTTGAGGTTGACCAAGTTTATAGTACTTCAGCTGTTTTTATTTTGAAACAGGGTCTTGATGAATTGCTGAGGGACTCGAGTTGCTGAGGTTGGCCTTGAACCTGTCATCCTCCTGTCTCAGCCTCCCAAGTACTAGGATTATAGGTGTTGTGCCACCAGGCCCAGCATGTTTTAGCTTTAGAGTTTAATTAACTTTATAAATCTAGATGGGTGGTATTTTGTTTATCTAAGCATGAAGTGTTATTCATGTTAGTCAAGGTGTGTATGATTTTGGAATTTCTTCTAGAGTTCCATTTTTTTTTGTTTGTTTGCTAGTTAAAAATTTTTTTTTACAAGCTGGGCGTGGTGATGTATACTTGTAATCCCAGTACTTGGGAGGCTGAGACAGAGGATCACAGGTTTGTGGCCATCCTCAGCAACTTACCAAGGCCCTATGCAACTTAGTGAGACCCTGTTTCAAAATAAAGAATAAAAAAATAGGGCCGGGGGTGGGGCTCGGAGGTAGAATACTCCTGGGTTCAATCCTTAGCACCACAAAAAAAAAAAAAAAAAAAAAAAAAATTACATATTTGGATTTCTCCTTGTTGTACCTGGAATTTCTTGGTTTGACACTGAGTTACTTATTTTATTTAGCTCCATTTAGACCTTTTGTTTTTGGGTTTTGAAAAGTCCAAATAGGGCCCATCTAGTTAATGTAAATAGAAAGCTACCCATATGTTCTGAACATAGTTGTTTTTCATGTTCATGAAGTAGTCATAATAAAGCTATTACAACCGAGTATACTAACATGGCATATCAATTTATTTTAGGTACATTGAAGAATTGAAATTGTATTTTTCTGACCTTTAAGTTTGTTAGAGATATTTTGTTTTATAATTTTTTCCTGTTGTATGTCTGATGAAATCTGATGTTAAATTCAGATCTTTTTATTTTTATGTCTAGGTATGTAGTTGATATGCAGTTTTAAATGAAATTCATTTCTTTAATAAGAAATTAATATTTTACATTTACAAAAGTCAATTAGCCAGGTGTGGTGCTACATGCCTGTAATCCTAGTACTTGAGAGACTGAGACAGGAGGATTACAGGTTTGAGGCCAGCCTCAGAAACTTAGCAGGGCCCTCTGCAACTTAGTAAGACCCTGTTTCAAAATAAAAAATAAAAAGAGCTGGGGGTTGTAGTTCGCAGGTAGAGCTCCCTGAGTTCAATCCCTAGTACCACACGCACATACACACAAAGTCAATAATTTTTTGAACACTTGTTAGATGAAAATAGTTTTAAGCACTTTATGTGCATTCAGTCTTCACAACTTCACGAAGTAGTTTTCTTAAGTAGCCCCATCTTGTGTGTCCCACATCCGTGGTCAAGGGGTAGAGCCAGGATTCACACCAAAGTGTGGTTCTGGATTTTGAGCCCATTATTTTCTCTAAATTCTTACTTAAGTTGGCTGCATGTATCATAACCTTTCTCTCCTGCAGGTTCCTACTCCCTTACCCAAATTGTTTGTATTCATTCATGTGTAAAGATGGGGAAAGCTTACTACATTAGGTAACATGATTGCCAGTTGTTGTATTTTTCAGTGTCATTTACATTAAGTATTTACAACATAATAGATGGAAAACTGATTTTAGTTGATTTTCAAGGAAACCAATTGAATTGGTATAATGTATTATATTATTTTAGTTTTTTATCATCTAATAGATAAGGTCCATCGAATATGGTGTATCTTTAAGTGAAATAACCGTCTCCTTCATTATTAGTTATTTTTTCAGTCAAACATCTGGGGATGGGAATGTTGTAGGCGAGGCTTCACTCCTGGCATTCTCTGTTGCTCCACGTGCCACCGTGGCCGTGTTGGTTGGTCCCAAGCTTCCCGTGGTAGCTGGAGCTCAGCTTAGAGCTGGCCAGCTGGGCTGGCCAGGTGTCTGCCTCCATGGCCTCTCTGCTGTCTTTCCAGTGATCATAGCTGCCTAATCCTGTTTCTTGTTTATTTAAACACCAAACTTAAACTAAAACATTTTAGCCTTATTTGAAATAACTCATATATTACCTTGACTAATATATGTGTATATATATATATATAAAATTATATATATATATATAATTTTTTTTTTTTTTGGCATTGAGAATTAAACCCAAGGTATTCTACCCCCAAGTTATACCCCAAGCCCTTCTTATTTTGTGTTTTTGAAACAGGGTCTCTCTAAGTTGCTGAGCGCCTTGCTAAGTTGTTGAGGCTGACCTTGAACCTGGAGTCCTCCTGTTTTAGCTGCCCAAGTGCTAGGATTACAGGTGTGCATCACCATGCCTGGCTTTTAAATATTATTTTAATCCCATAATGATGCTCTTGAGAACTGTTGTGTTAGGTTGTATAATTGGCCCTTTTGCTAAATGTCCAGAAACTGTTAGGTTTTGAGTTCTTTTTCCTGGTATGAAGATTGGCCCCTTGGGTGCTCTACCACTGAGCTATATCCCAGCCCTTTTGATTTTTTTAATTTTATTTTGAAACAATATCTTGGTAAGTTACTGAGGCTGGCCTTGCATTTTCGCTCCTCCTGCTTTAGTCTCCCGAGTAGCTGGGATTACAGGTCTGTGCCACCATCCCTGTAGAGTTTTGAGTTCTTTTTTTTTTTGAAATTGAATCCAGGGTCATTGTACCTTCAAGCTACACCCTCATCCCCCTTTTTAAAAAATTTGAAACAGGATCTCTCACTAAGTTTCTGAGAGTCTTGCTACATTGCTAAGGCTGTCCTCAAACCTGCGATCCTCTGTCTCAGCCTCCTAAGTACTGGGATTACAGGTATACACCATCATGCCAGGCTGGTTTTGAGTTATTTAATCTGATTTCTGTAAGATTTCTTTTACCTCTTGAGGTTAGTTTATCAATTGTCATCCCCTTCTCCAATTTTAAGTAATTATAGTAAATATATGTAACAAACTTGCCATTTTAACCACTGTTAAAGGTTCAGTTCGGTGATATGAATATGTTAATATGGTTGTGCGACCGTCACCACAGTCTATCTCCAGAACTATTTTTATTTATATTTTTCTGAGATAGGGTCTCACTGTGTTGGTCAGGCTGATCTTAAATTTGTGTGTTCAAGAAACCTCTGGCCTCAGCCTCAGGAATAAGAACTCTTCATGTTGCAAAAGTGAAACTCAGTACCCATTAAATAACAATCCTATTCCTCTTTCTCTGCCAGTCTATGACAATCACCATTCTACTTTCTAACTCTGTGCGTGATTTTCTTTATATATATATATATATATATATATATATTTTTTTTTTTTTTTTTTTTAGGTACTGGGGATTGAACTCAGGGGCATTCTACCTCTGAGCTATACCCCCAATCCTATTTTTTATTCTTTCTTTATTTTTTAATTTTTTTTTTGTGGTACAAGGGATTGAACTCAGGGGTATTCTACCTCCGAGCTACACCCCCAGCCCTATTCTTTATTTTGAAACCAGGTCTCACTAAGTTGCGGAGTGCCTCACTAGGTAGCTGAGGCTGGCTGCGAACCCAGATCCTTCGGTCTCAGCCTCCCGAATGCTGGGATTACAAGTGTGTGCCACTACGTCCGGCTTATTCTTTATTTTTAAAATAAGGTCTCAGTAAGTTGGGGAGAGCCTCACTAAGTAGCTGAAGCTGGCTTTGAACCCGGATCGTCCCATCTCAGCCTCCCAAGTTCTGGGATTACAAGCGTGTGCCACCATGCCTGGCTCATGATTTTCTTTCTTTCTTTTTTTTTTTCTTTTTGCAGTACTGGGGATTGAACTCAGGGGCATTCTACCTTTGAGCTATACCCTCAGCCCTATTTTTTATTCTTTATTTTGAAACCGAGTGTCACTAAGTTGTGGAGTGCCTCACTAGGTAGCTGAGGCTGGCCACGAACCCGGATCCTCCGGTCTCAGCCTCCCGAATGCTGGGATTACAAGCGTGCGCCACCACACCCGGCTATGATTTTCTTTTTAATCAAGGAATTTCTTTCATAGGAAAACACAAAATATGGAAAAATATTTTTATAATACTATAGATTTTTGTGTGTGTGTCCTCCAAGTTACACCCCCAGCCCTAGTTTGTATTCTTTATTTTGAAACAGGGTCAAACTAAATTGTAGAGGGCCTCACTAAGTAGCTGAGCCTGACCTCGAACCTGTGATCTTCCTATTTCAACCTCCCAAGTACTGGGATTACAAGTGTGCGCCACCACGCCCAGCTCTACTATAGATTTTAATTCTTAGATCAGAAGAAATTTAGAGGAGAGATGTAAGAATACTGAGTCAGCTTATGCTGCACTGTGTATGACTGACTTGGAGGTAACTTGTGCCACTTTAGTTCTCTTTCTTCATTTGGTAATTCAATAAATTCCGTTAAAGAAAATAGCCGGATGTGGTGGCAAATGCCTGTAATCCCAGGATTTGGGAGGCTGAGACAGGAGGATTGTGGGCTTGAAGCCAACTTTAGCAATTTAGCAAGGCTCTCAGCAGCTTAGTGAAACCCTGTTTCCAGTAAAAAATAAAATAGAGGCAGAGGTATATCCCAGAAGTAGAAGGCCCCTGGGTTCCATCCCCAGTACCACAAAAAAAGAAAAAAAGGATATTGACTGAATTCACATTTGGTGATTGTAAATTGGGATGGAAAATTTAAACGAAGTGGAAAAATCATTCGAGTAGTTAATTTCTAGGAAATTACTTAGTATACATTGCTCTCCCGCTTCACAGTCCTGCAGCTGTCATTTGTGTAAACGTGCAGGTCACAGTGTGTGTATTCAGATTGTTTTCCCAGGTCAGTGAATGGCCTGTGTTTCTTCTATTACAGTCAGTCTCCTGATTCACTTGGTCTTTACTGATAAGCATTGCCCTACATTCTGTGGCTTCTCTGTTCACCTTCGGTCTTCTGTAATCATTTATTTCACCTTCCTAGTTCTTTAGCTCCTTCCAGAAGTAGAAAGTGGTGGTAAAAGTTGTGCACATTACGAAAGAAACCTATATTGTTTTATCCTGGGTTTTTTCTTTTTGGCAAATAATAATGAAATAAAAATCTCTGTTAATCTTAGCAATATATATATATATATATATATATATATATATATATATAATTTTGTTTTATACTTTTTATTTTTATTTATTTATTTTTGTGGTACTGGGAATGGAACCCAGGGGCATTTTACCTCTGAGCTACACCCCCAGCCCTACTTTATTTTTTATTTTGAAACAGGGTCTCACTAAGTTGTGGAGGGCCTCACTAAAGTGCTCACACTGGCCGCAAACCTGTGATCCTCCTGTCTTGGCTTTCCAAGTATTGGGATTACAGTTGTAGGCCTCCATGTCCAGCTGTGAGTGATATTTTAAAGTATGGTGAAGGAAGAAAACAAAGCTTGTATCTAGGTTTAAAAAATCCCATCCTTTTAATTTTAGTGTTTAAATGTATAGAAGTCAAGGACTAAATATTATAGTGTGTGTGTATTAAATATATATTAGTAAACTTGGCATGGTGGTGCATGCCTGTAATTCTGGTACTTGGGAGGCCAGGGCATGAGAATTGCAGATTCTAGTACAGCCTCAGGGCATGAGAATTGCAGATCCTAGTACAGCCTCAGCCATGTAGAGAGGCTCTCAGCAGCCATCAAGACCCTCTTGCAGCTGGGCGTGGTGAGCCATGCCTGTAATCCCAGTACTTGGGAAGATAAGACAGGAGGATCGCAGTGAGACCCTGTTTCAAAATAAAAATTAAAAATAGGGCTGGGGGGTGTAGCTCCGGGGCTTATTATCTCCAGTAACACACACACACACACACACACACACACACACACACACACACACAAGACCCTGTTTTAAAACAAAAAATAATAATGGCTGGGGGGTGTAACACAGAGGTAGAATACCCCTGGTTTAATCCCCAGTACCAAAAAAAAAGTATATTAGTAAAATATGTATGTATATATTAGTAAATTTTATATACACATTTTTTTTTGTGGTGCTAGGGATTGAGCCCAGGTGCATTCTACCTCTTAGCACACCCCCAGCTATATTTAATTTAAATTAAATTAATTTTTTTTTGTGGTACGGGGGATTGATACCTTTGAGTACCCCCAGTCCGATTTTATTTCTTATTTGGAAACAGGGTCTCTCTAGGTTGATGAGAGTCTCACTACTTGCTGAGGCTGTCCTTGAACCTCAAGTAACTTTTGAGGTTAGTTAAAAAACTGTGCTTGGAGCCTTAAACTGCATTTTAATCAGTTTAATGGTCTGAGGCCAGCAATTGTAATGAAACTGCAAGTAGCCCATGTAGGGAGACTCTTAACTCAGAGAGGTGTCTGGCCCCCATCCTCTCCAGCCTCTCAGATGCGAAGGTTCCAGATCTAGCCACTGTATGAGTGTCAACGGCATGAAACACCTGAGATCAGAACTGCTTATCCTATTGCTTCTTGAATTTTTGTGTCAAAGAGACTCTGAGGACAATAAAATGATTGTTTTTCAATCACTAAGTGTTAGTAATTTGCTCAATTTGGACAGAAACCGTGAAAAGGCCAAGTATATTAGCAGTTCTGAGCTCTGAGTGCCGGTGGCTCTTGGCTCTGAGAATTAGCAGCTCTTCCAGTGCCCTCATCAGCTGGAACTTGCAGCTCCTAGCAGCCCCTCACAGCCAGGACTCAGAGCTCCCTGCAGCTCACTTGGCGGCCCTCCACAATTGGAGCTTGCAGCTCCCAGCAACCCTCCACAGCCAAGACTTAAGAGCTCCCTGCAGCTCTCCACAGTTAGAGCTCTCCACCATTGGAGCTCACTTGCTGCTCTACCTACAGCTCTCCACAGTTGGAGCTTGCAGTTCCCAGCAGTCTCCCTATAGCCAGGACTCAGAGCTCCCTGCAGCTCACTTGCTGCTCTGCCTGCAGCTCTCCACAGTTGGAGCTTGCAGTTCCCAGCAGTCTCCTGATAGCCAGGGCACAGAGCTCCCCGCAGCTCACTTGCTGCTCTCCACAGTTGGAGCTTACAGTTCCCAGCAGCCCCCCACAGCCAGGACTCAGAGCTCCCTGCAGCTCACTTGCTGCTCTGCCTGCAGCTCTCCACAGTTGGAACTTGCAGTTCCCAGCAGTCTCCCGATAGCCAGGGCACAGAGCTCCCCGCAGCTCACTTGCTGCTCTATCTGCAGCTCTCCACATTTGGAACTTGCAGTTCCCAGCAGCCCCCCACAGCCAGGACTCAGAGCTCCCCGCAGCTCACTTGCTGCTCTACCTGCAGCTCTCCACATTTGGAACTTGCAGTTCCCAGCAGCCCCCCACAGCCAGGACTCAGAGCTCCCCGCAGCTCACTTGCTGCTCTCCACAGTTGGAGCTTGCAGCTCCCAGTCGCTCTTGGCCATTCTCTAGAGCTCTTCAGCAGCTCTCTGACTGCTAGATGTTCTCAGGGATAGCCATCCTTGGTGTTACCAGCTTAGTGTAACCAGCTCGGCCTGCTCTACTCAAGTAGAAATATGAATAGGCAAAATTAAACTGATAAAGCTTTATTGGGCTCATGCTGCAGCACAAGGTGGGTAGTTCAAGAACAGAGCTCTACTGGCCCAGTGAGAGTGAGATGAGTGTTGCTTCTGTGACAGAAGGGGCAGAATTGCATGTGCACAGGCTTGTCTGCCAACAGGCTTCATGCATTGTCACACCAGGCTGTGTAGGTTATTGGCCTACCTGCCTCAGCTGTCACGGTGGGGGAGATATTCCTTGCTGACCTGAGTGGAGACATCTGAAGTGGCTGCATGGTGGGTGACATCATCTGGAGCAGCCATGGGCAGGGGAAGTCCCTTGAGTCCAGGCCTAAGTGAAGTATCTTGGGGCAGTCACAGGCGCCTGGTGTGTCCCCAGCTTGGAGTGTTGGTTTTTGCAGCAGCAGTGACAGCTTTGGCAGTATCTGCAGAACTGGTGGCAGCCTGATGGTGCCTCCTGAGCAGCTGCAGCTGTCATGATGACAGCCCGGCCAGGCAGCTGAGGCAGCAGTGGTGGAATCAGTGGCTCTGCTTAGGCCAAATGGCAGTTGCCCTGGCAACCATAGAAGTGATGGAGAGAGGCTCATGCCCCTACCCAGTTGCTACCTTCCCCAGCCCTGCATTGCAGGTTGTGTGACCTAGCTCCCATCCCCATCCCCTGCCTGGCCTCTATCACATCTTGCAGGCTTGGCTTGGTAGGCTGACTGTACCCCAGGGTGGTGGTAGCTGTGGCCCAGTGGTCCACGCCTGGGGGAGGGCCATGGCATGGTGGCTGTCAGCTGTCCAGCAAGCAGCCTGCTGGGTGAAACCTGTTCCTACTGATCCCAGGCAGCTTTGATGGAAAGGAAGTGGAGAAGTACCCCTCCCTCAGGGAGGGTCAGTCTCTCTTATTCTTCCTCATTGGGATGATATGTAAGGCAGCAGTGATAAGTGGAACAAGCCCCAAACTGGAGAGTGATAGCACCTGAATATTTAGAATAGGGTTGTATTCAAACAGTGCATCAAAATAAATGACTGTATTGACTCAATCTTTAATTTTTTTTTTTTTTTTTGGTTGTACTGGGAATTGAACCCAGGGACATTTTATCTCTGAGCTATACCCCCAGCCTAATTTTATTTTTTATTTTGAAATAGGGTCTCCCTAAATTGCCAAGGCTTGTCTTGAACTTGTGATGCTTCTGCCTCAGCCTCTCAGGTACAGGGATAGACATAATCTCAGTATGGCTTTTAGTATATTTCTAAAGTTTCATGACTGTCACTACTATCTAAATCAAGACTGTTTTCATCACCACCAGAAGTCCTGTACCCATTAGTACTCACTCCAAATTCTGTTTTTCCAGCACCTGGTATCTACTAAAATCTATTTTCTATTTGTATTTTCAACTCATATTTAACATTTGATTTTTTTTTTTTTTTTGGTTCTGGGGGTCAAATTCAGGATCTTGCACATGCTAGGTAAGTGCCCTACCACTGAGCACACCCCCAGTCCTTTAACTTTTTATTTTTAAACTTGGCTATCTAGTTTTCTTTCCTTAGTACATTTGAAACAACAAACTAGAAGGATATTAAGAGTACTTGCCAGGAGCAGGGAATGGTGGTGCATGCCTGTAATCCCAGTACTTGAGAGACTGAGACAATAGGATCATAGGTTTGAGGACAAGCTCAGCAATGTGGTGAGACTCTCAGCAACTTAGTGAGACTGTTTAAATAAGTAAATAAGTAAGTAAGTAAGTAAATAAATAAGAATAAATAAAAATAAGTAAATAAGGCTGGGGGTGTAGCTTGGAGGTAGAAAGCCTTTGGGTTCATTTCCCATTAACAAACACATGCGACCACACTCATATACAGTGGTTTTTTTTTTTTTATGTGTGTGTGGTACTTGGGATTGAACCCAGAGGCAGTCTATCTCCAAACTACACCCCCCCCCCACCTCCCACCTGATTTTATTTGGAAATAAAGTCTCTAGGTTACTGAGAGCCTCACTATTTTGAAACAGTGTCTCATTAAGTGCAGAGAGTCTCACTAAGTATCTGAGGCTGGCCGGGAACCTGAGATCCTCCTGTCTCAGCCTCCCAAGTACTGGGATTACAAGTGTGCACCACCATGCCCAGGTCAATTATTTCTTTTTCAGATAGAATACTTTATATATTCTCTTCATCTTTATTATGTCCTCTGTCATCTTCATTTTACTGGGGATTGAACCCAGGGGTGTTCCACCTCTAAGCTATACCCTCAACACTGTCAGTCCTTTTTATTTCTTATTTTGAAACAGGGTCTTGCTAAGTTATTGAGGTTGATCTTGAACCTCAGATCCTCCTTTCTCAGCCTCCCAAGTACTGGGTTTACAGGTGTCTACCACTATGCCTGGCTTAAAATATTTTTAGTAGATTTTTTTACTTTTGAAGTTTCTATGCTGAGAACCTCTATCTTTCCATTCATTTCTTATTTCTTTATCTTTATCTCTTGAAGCATGGTTATAATTGCTGCATGAAATGCTTTGATCATTCCAACATTTGAGTAATATAGATGTTTGCATGTGTTTATTGTCATTTCTTGAAATTAATCATGTTTTCCTGATACTTTATGTGACAAATAATTTTGGATGATATCCCTGATTTTGTGAAAGTCATGTTGGTGGACCCATTATATTCCTTGAAGTAGGCTGGCTTTTTGTTTTAGCAGGTAGTCACTCTGGTTAGGATCAAACTGTACCCACCTACCTCTCTCCCTCCCTCCCTCTCTCCCTCCTTGGATTGAACCCAGGGGCATTCTACTTCTGAGCTATACTATATTCAGCTAGGTGTAGTGGCACATGCCTGCAATCCCAATATTTGGGAGGCTGAGACAGGAGGATCACAGGTTTGCCAGCCTCATCTACTTAGTGAGGCCCTCTGCAATTTAGTGAGACCCTGTTTCAAAAATAAAGAGTAAAAAATAGGGCTGGGGGTGTGGGGAGCTTGGAGGTAGAATGCTCCTGGGTTCAATCCCTAGTACCCCCCCACACACATACAAAAATAATAATAATAATAATAATAAGAGCTGGAGGACTAACTCAGAAGTTGAGTGCTCTTGGGTTCAATCCCTAGTACCACACACACAAATACATAATCATATCCATCTCATTTAAAAAACAAATTAAAAAACAGTGCAGCTGGGCGTGGTGGCGCACGCTTGTAATCCCAGCATTTGGGAGGCTGAGACTGGAGGATCCGGGTTCGAGGTCAGCCTCAGCTACCTAGTGAGGCACTCCGCAACTTAGTGAGACCCTGTTTCAAAATAAAGAATTAAAAAAATAGGGCTGGGGGTGTAGCTCAGAGGTAAAATGCCCCTGAGTTCAATCTCTAGTACCACAAAAACAAAACAAAACAACAAAAAAACAGTGCAAATGTTTAAAAAAAGTTTTTTTTTTTTTTAAAAACGGTATTGTTAGCCGGGCGTGGTGGCGCACGCTTGTAATCCCAGCATTCGGGAAGCTGAGACCGGATGATCCGGGTTCGCGGCCAGCCTCAGCTACCTAGTGAGGCACTCCACAACTTAGCAAGACCCGGTTTCAAAATAAAGAATAAAAAAATAGGGCTGGGGGTATAGCTCGGAGGTAGAATGCCCCTGAGTTCAATCTCCAGTACCGCAAAAACAAAACAAAACAAAACAAAAAACCCCAAAAAACAAAACCAAAAAACAGAGTATTCTAAATTACTGAGGCTGTCCTTGAATGTGTGATCCTCCTGTCTCAGCCTCCCAAGTACTGGGATTACAAGTGTGCCTGACCATGCCTGGCTTCTGTCTTGCTTTTTATTTATTTATTTTTTTTGCGGTACTGGTGCGGTGCCACCACGCCCGGCTCGTGTCCTGCTTTTCATTATGGTGTATGTTTTCATCTGGGTCTGTAATGTACACCTGTAATCCCAGTCCTTGGGGGGGCAGAGACTGGAGGATTGCAGGTTCTCGGCTAGTCCCAACAATTTAGGGAAGCTCTCAGCAATTTAGTGATAGTATTTCAAAATTTAAAAATAGGGCTGGAGGTGTAGCTCAGAGGTAGAACACCCTGGGTTAAATCCCCAGTACCACCACCACCACCACCACCAGAAAAAAAAAAAAATGGTGTTTTCATTATCAGTTCAGTTTTCAGCCGCTGTCTTTCTTGGGCCTGTGCTCTTCATGTGCTGGTGAGGGCTATGCCTGAGACTTGCTTAGCTCAGTCCTCAAAGCTTTTGCCTTGCTGTGTTGGGTTTGTCATGTACGTAGCTCTGGGATGTGACTTCCTCTCCTTGACTCCCCTGCCTTCTGGAGCCCTTGTTCTTTTGGCTTGAAAAACAGTCTCTGTTGGCATATTAGCCATACCCTCCCTTGCTCTCCATTTCTCTCAAAGCAAAGTCAAAGTTTTTTTTTTTTTTTATCTTTTGTCTTTTTGGTACTAGGGTTTGATCTCAAAGGCATTCTACCTTTGAGCTACATCCCCAGCACCCCCCCCCCCCCTTAAAAAATTTTTATTTTGAAATGGTCTTGCTAAGTTACTGAGGTTGGTCTCAAACCTGCAGTCCTCCTGTCTTAGCTTCCTGAGTACTGGGATTACAGGAGTGCGCCGCTGCACCCTAGCTCAGTTTGTTTTTAAACATTGCTATGGTGAATATAATATAGCCTTTACTGTAGGACCAGTTTAGCTGTAAAACCAGGGTTCAGTCTAAAAGGACAATGCTCAAAGCTTTCAATATTCAAGATCTTTCTACTTTGACAGAATTCAGACTTTTCCCAGCCCTGTGTGACCTATGGGGAGTCTTCAGCTGAACCACCCTAGTTATTATACCTTTGGTATTCTTAGTCTTGCCTTATTCCTGTGCAGGTTTGTATTCCATCAGATATTTATGGGGTTATTATACCTTTGGTATTCTTAGTCTTGCCTTATGCCTGTGCAGGTTTGTATTCCATCAGATATTTATGGGGGTGGGCACAATCCCCCAGTGGTAAAGTGAAATACGTAAGGGGACCACTGTTGAGGTTTCTTGAGCAGTTTCTCAGGTAACCCCCTCTGGGTTCTCCTTGGATTTCAGTCACCTCATCCTCCCTGCACTCTGGTCTGTGTCTTTAACTCAGGAGACTTGTTTTCTCAAGGCAAATTTGCTGTGCCCTTTCAGCTCAGGCTGTCCTGTGGGCTTGGTTCTCCCCCCTCTGTAGTAATTTGCAAAGTGCCTCTAGCAATGAAGTTGGGATAATCTTACTTTGTTGCCATCCAGTTCTGCCTATTTCCAAGTCTGGGAAGAGTTGTTTTCTGTATCTGGTTTAGTTTGTGGTGAGAAGTTGTTTATGCTGAGAGGTCAACTCTAGAACAAGTCACCCTGTCATGACCACTGCAGATGTGTCTTCCAGTTTTTTTTAGATGGGGTCTCACTCTGTTGCCCAGACTGGCCTCAAGTCCTGGTCTCACTCAAATCTTCTGCCTCAGCCTCCCTAGTAGCTGGGACTACAGACAAGTATAATTGCACCAGGCTTTAGTTATTATTATTTTTGGTATGTGATACTGAACTTCTATACCCCCAATCCTTAAAATTTTTTTTTTTTAAAACTTTAAATATTGAAACAGGGTCTTGCTGATCTCTAGCCTGTGGTCTTCCTGTCTTATTCAGTTTTTTTTTTTTTCTTTTTGATACTGGGGATTAAACCCAGGAGCATTCTACTTCTGAGCTATAGCCCCAGCTGGCCCAACTAACCAACCAACTTTCCTTCCTTCCTTCCTTCCTTCCTTCCTTCCTTCCTTCCTTCCTTCCTTCCTTCCTTCCTTCCTTCCTTCCTTCCTTCTTCCCTCCCTCCCTTCCTTCCCTCCCTCCCTTCCTTCCTTCTTCCCTCCCTTCCTTCCTTCTTTCCTTCCTGTACTTGGGATTGAACCCAGGAGCATTCTAATATTCTACCTCCAAGTTATATCCTATCCCTTTTTATTACTATTTTTTAGTTTTGAAGCAGGGGTTTGCTAAGTTGCTGAGGGTCTCCCTATGTTGCTGAGGCTGGCTTCAAATCTGTGATCTTCCTGTTTCAGCCTCCCAAGTACTGGGCTTATAGGTGTGCAACACTACATTCAGCTTCATTCAGTTATTTTTTAATGTAACAATTTATTAAACAGATATGTGCTGCATAGTGAACTAATGCAAAATTTAGAGGCTTGATTTCATTATCTGCTTCCATTCCATGTGTGCTTAAGACTCCTCGGGTGTAGTTCCTTAAGTGAAGGTTTTTGTGGGCAGTTCCTCTGGCTCTGTAGACCCATAAAACTTGAGAAACTATCTGCCCCCAACTCTAGCATGCAGTGCTGGTGCTGTACTAGCATTGAAAAACTGCTGTACACGTTCCTGTTCTAACAGGGGGATATGCATGAGGAGCCACTAGTCTGTACTGTCTGAAATCCAGCGAGGCAGATGTTGAAAGTTCCTTGGTTAGACCTCAGGCTGGGAGTAATTTTCCGTGGCTCTTCACTCTGCCTTTAAGGTTTTAGTTCTGCCTTCCGAGTTGCCTTTCTTCACTTCCCACGTAGTTCCTTTCCTCGCATACGCAGCGCCTCCCTCATTATCAACCTCCCAACCAGCGTGGTGCACTCGTTGGCATTGATGAGCTTACTTTGATGCATGGCACGTCTTTACAGGTGTGCAGAACACTTAGCCTGCTTCCTGCCAGGAGGATTTTAGGAGTCTGAAGTTCTTCTCATTTTCCCTGTTTCTGGTTCTTAGTCCAAGCTGGCAGTGTTTCTGCATATATTCTTCTCTCTTCCTCACTACACTTTTTTTTTTTTTTTTTTTTTGCAGTACTGGGGATTGAACTCAGAGGCATTCTACCTCCGAGCTATACCCCCAGCCCTATTTTGTATTCTTTATTTTGAAACCGAGTCTCACTAAGTTGCGTAGTGCCTCACTAGGTAGCTGAGGCTGGCCGCGAACCCGGATCCTCCGGTCTCAGCCTCCCGAATGCTGGGATTACAAGCGTGCGCCACCACGCCCGGCTTATTTTTTTAAGAGTGTCTGTAGATTCACAGCAAACTTAACAGAAGGTACTCCGCCCCCACATGTGTAGCCTTGTGCATTACCAGCATCCTCCACTAGAGTGGTACCTTTGTTACAATTGATGACTCCATTGACACATCATCATCTCCCAGAGTCCTAGTTTACACTAGGGTTCACTCTCGGTGCTGCACATTGTATATGGGTTTGGGCAAATGCGTAGTGATAGTTTTCCACCATCATATCATACAGAGTAGTTTCATTGCCCTAAGAATCTTCTGTGCTTTCCCTCTCTTCAACCCCTGGAAACCACTGGTCCTTTTACTGTCTCTGGAGTTTTGCCTTTTCTGTAATATCATATATTTAGAATCATTTAATATGTAGCCTTTTCAAACTGGTGTCTTCCATTTAGTAATATGCATTTAAATTTCCTTACTGTCTTCATGACTTGATAGTTTCATTTTCCTTCCCCCCCACCCCCCTTTTGAACCCAGGGGTGCTCTACCACTGAACTATAACCCCAGACCATTTTATTTTGAATCAAAGGCTTCCTAAGTTTTTGCACACTGGCCTTGAACCTGCAATCCTCCTGTCTCAGCCTCCCAAGTACTGGGGTTATAGTCATGTCCCAGTGTGCCTGGGTTAGATTGTTTCTTTTCAATACCTAATATTATTCCATTGTTGAGATGGACCACAGTTTATTTATCCATATATACTTCTATTTTTTCTTCTTTCTACCTCTGAGCTACATCCCCAGCCCTATTTTATTCTTTATTTTGAAATAGGGTCTCACTAAGTTGCATAGGGCCTCACTAAGTAGCTGAGGCTGGCTACGAACCCGGATCCTTCTGTCTCAGCCTCCCAAGTACTGGTATTACAAGTGTGCACCACACCCGGCTCCATATATATATACCTCTTTTAAGAACTTTGTGAGTTTTCTGTGAATCTTCTTGAGGTTTACTCCATTAGATAAAAACCTCACACAAATTTCTTCAAGATATGAATTTGTTAATGGGATTTGACCTTAGATAATTGTAGGAGTTGGTTTAGCAGTCTCTCTAAGGCTCTTGTCTCTGTATCTCATTCTGGAACTTAAAGTTCATGAGGGAAGCATTCAGATAATGGATGTAAAGTGGGGAAGAGGGAGAATAAGCTGGAACCCACAAGCCGAAGTTGGAAGCCACAATGAGAGACTGATGCCCATGCTAGTCTTGGTGTGTCCTGCAGTAGTTGGGTTTCTTTGTCACAAAGCTAAACATGCAAATATCTGGTCTAGGAGTACAGGAAGCTAAAAGAAAATGTAGGAGTCGTGGGGCAGAGGTAGGCCCAGCCATTGGAGGTGAAATGTATTTGAGTTTAAAATGGTTGCTGCCTCAATTCCTCCCTCCAAATCTCCTACAGGAATCTCTCTTATGGCCTCTCTAGCTGAGTTGACACATTGGAATACCTGCACTGCTAAGTGGCTTATTGCTGTTTGTTACAAATAATTTTGCAATTTAGCTAGTGTATATAAAGTGTTTTTTAAATTTTGGTTTGTTGAGATAGGTTTCTAGAAGTTTAGTTGGTGGGTCAAATGGTATGAATTTGTCCTGAAGGTCTTTGAAGTATTTATTGCTATGTTTCATTCCAAAAGTATTATATAAATACATATTTCATAGTGATATATCACTTTCACTGGATGATTATATACATATATGTATTTATACATTATTCAAATATATTTCCTTAATCATCCACCATATTCATATGTAAAGAATACATAATGGATTAAGGTATGGTCTATCTTAAATGTTTTCAAATGTGGGTACCTAAGAGTGGTAAAAGTATATGTTGTTGGTCCTATGGTTTTTTACTTTGCTGTATCTCATTGTTAATTTTGCCCACTGATCATGAATATTATCTCTAATCAATGAGTACATCTTATATTTGATCTTTTTTGCATAATAGCTGCTTGATTAATGCTTGCTGATAGATTCATCTGCAGTGATCCATTTTCATATTTGCTTTTCTAAGCTTTTCTTTACTGCCGATGCTTAAAAGTAATTCTGGTTAATTTTAAACAGAGCTATTGAAGATTGAAGCTGTCAGATTTCTGTGTATGCAGAATAATGCAGTTAGGGGTTTCATTTTGGATAATGAAGTTTTAAATGTACTTTTGGAGCATTGTAAGAGATATTATGTAAGTATAAACTTCATTAGTGTCAAAATAATATTTTGACTTTTTATTTTATGTTAACTTAAAACTGATAAAAATACAGGGCTTTTATTTTTTATTGAGTTATCAACTTCTAGTATTTAAATTTTTTTTGTGATACTGGGGATTGAATCCAGGGCCATTCTACCTCCGAGATACACCCCATTCCTATTTTTTTAAAGAAAAATTTGAAACAGGCTCTTGCTACGTTGTTGAGGCTGTCCTTGAATGTGCAATTCTCATATCTCAGCCTCCCAAGTACTGTGATTATAAGTGTGTACCACCATACTCAGCTTATTTAAATATCTTAATTGATATAAATACCATATCTAACAGTATAGAGTTTTCCTTCTTCTATTTCATTTGTAAATATTTTAGTGTGTCTCTAATATAGATACTTTAAAGAAAATTAGTTAAACCTCAATACCATTATCACTTAGATACAATTCATAATAGTTCCTAAATATCAAATATTCAAAATTCTCTCACCTACCAATTTTTTCTTTTGACTATAATAGGTTTATTTAAATCATGAACTAAAGAAAGTATACATGTGTCATTTGGTGTATATGTCTCAAATCTTTTCACCCTATGCATTCTCCTAAGCCTCCCTCCTTGACATTCATGTGTTGAGGAAATTGGGTCATTTTTTTTTCTAGAGAATTTGCCACATTCTGGATGATTATCTGTAACCTGGTTGTTTTAGTCAGCTTTTTATTCCTGTGACCAAAATACCTGACATAAACAACTTAAAGAAGGAAAGGTTTATTTTGGCTCACAGTTTCAAAGAGATCTCAGCCCCTGGCAGCTCCATCGCTTTGGGCCTGGGGTGAGGCGGAATATCATGGCTGAAGGGTGTGGCAGAGCAAAGCTACTCAGCTCCAGGCAGCTGGGAAGCAGAGACAGATACAGAGAGAGGAAAGGGCCAGGGGCAAGAGAAACCCTTCTAGTGACACCTACTCCTTCCAACTAGTCCCACCTCCCAGCAGTCCATTCAGCTGTCACTCACTGATGAGGTCAGACCCTCAGGATCCAATCGCCTCGGAAAGCCCCACTTTTGGGAGCCAAGCCTTCAAGAGACAGCTTTTGGGGGACTTCAGATTCAAACCATAACACCATTGAGCTTTAGTTAGATTTGGATTTTTTTTTTTTTTTTTTTGAGATGCTGGGCATCAGACCCAAGTTCTTATGAATGCCAGGTAAATGCTGTATCACTGAGCTAAATCCTCAGTCCCAGATTGAAGTATTTTTTTTGTTGGAAGAATTCTTTATAGATGGGCTTTGTATTTACCATTCCATCATGTCACTAAGTTCATGAAGTATGTCCATCTCTTCCTGTGATGTTAAAGATCATGGGTGAGAGAGTACTAATCCAGTGGGTTTAGATGTTATTAGCTTGATCTGTTTTTTTTTTTTTTTGAGGTACTGGGGATTGAACTCAGGGGCATTCTACCTCCGAGCTATACCCCCAGCCCTATTTTTTATTCTTTATTTTGTAACTGAGTCTCACTAAGTTGCGGATTGCCTCACTAGGTAGCTGAGGCTGGCCGCGAACCCGGATCATCCGGTCTCAGCCTCCCGAATGCTGGGATTACAAGCGTGTGCCACCACGCCCGGCTCAAGTTATAACAGTTTTTATAGGAATAATAGAATAAATGCTTAATTCTTTCTCTTTGTTGTACATTTTTCAGAGGAATGAGCTTTTAAAAAAAAACTAATATATGCACATATACATATGTACGTATTTTTTGTTGTTGGTGGTGCTGGGGTTTGGTGCATGCTAGACCAGTGTTCTACCACTGACCTATGTGTCCAGCCACCCTGCCCCCTTTTTAAAGGGAATTTAGCTTACCCGGCAAAAGGTCACACAATTTTTATTTAGATTTCTTTCAGTCTTCTTTATTATCATGTAATTAATAGAATTATTACAAGTTTTTACCCTATATTATACAAACTTATTATTTTTTTTTTATATTTGGGGTTGGACACAGGGCCTTGTGCAGGTTAGGTGAACATTCTACCTTTGATCTATATCCACAGCCCCAAACTATTGATTTTTACACATTTTGCTTCTTTTGAAATATTAGTATAGAACAAGAATATCAGACTTGATAACAAGGCCAATAGATAATTTTTTTACAATGACAATTTTTGTCGTTTAAGTTTGCTACTCCTTCTAACACTATAAAAAAGATACTTATCAAACTATTAGCTTACAGAAACTCCATGTAATCCGAATCCAGGCAGAATGTGACACTCAAGTGCTTCGGTGACTGTATATTGCTATGGGATGAAATTTCAGGTAGGAAATAACTGCATTGTTTGGTATCAGGTAGTCAACTTAGTTTGTCTCACTTGATTACTTTTAGAAAACGAACCTTTATCTTAAATGAGGAGCCAGAGCAGCTAGTAAAGATGCCTTTAGTTTTTCTTTGAATAGGAAATGTCTTTACTTTTTTTTTTTCTTCTTTTTTTTGGTACTAGGGATCGACGAACCTGGGGCATTCTACCTCCAAGTTACACTCTTAGACCTTTTTATTTTGGAACAGAGTCTTGCTAAGTTGCTGAAGATATAGCTAGGTTTTTCAGGGTGGCCTCAAACCTGCGATCCTCCTAGTCAGCCTCCCAATACTAGTGTTACAAGCATATGCTGCCTCGGCTGGCTTATTTTAATTTTAATTAACTAACTAATTAATTATTTAATTTTGTGGTACTGGGGATTGAACCCAGGGACATTCAACTTCTAAGCTACACTCCCAGCCCTATTTTGTTTTTTTATTTTGAAACAGTCTCACAAAGCTGTTGAGGGTCTAGGTAAATTGCTGAGGCAGGCTGCAAACCTGAGATCCTCCTGTCTCAGTCTCCGAGGCACTGGAATTACAAGCATGAGCAACAATGCCTGGCTCACATATTATTTCAAATGTCCCTGAGATGATGCTCATTAGTTTCATTTTTGTAGTATTATTTTTAAAGATGCTTATAGGAGAATCTATAAATATATTATGCTGTAAAGTTCTGATTACAATTCTAGTAGTTATAGTATAGAAGTCCATTATGTTAGGATGATACATATCCATCTGTTTAACTTGGTGTAATCATATTTATGTATTTCTTCCTCATTCTGTTTATTGAATATGATTTGCTAGAATCTTCAAATGAATGAAATACTAAATGCTTTTTTTTTTTTTTTTTTTTTTTGTGGCACTGGGGATTGAACCCAGGGGCATTCTAACTCTGAACTATACCTCCAACCCTAATTTATTTTTTATTTTGAAACAGTATCTCACGAAGTTGCTGAAGGCCTTGCTAAGTTGCTTAGGCTTTCCTCAAACCTGTGATCTTCCTGTCTCAGTCTTCCAAGTACTAGGATTACGGGCATATGCTACCATACCCAGATACTAAATGTATTTTGATTTTTACCTTTTTGTGTGTGGGTAAGGGTATTGATGATTAAACCCGGGGCATTTTACCTCTGGGCTACACCTTGTCTTTTTTATTTTTTTGTGGTAATGGGGCCTCAACCCAGGGTCATTCTACCTTTGAGCTACACTCAGCCCAATTTTATTTGGAAATAGTCTCAGTAAATTGCCAAGAGCCTTGCTAGGTTGCAGAGGCTGGCCTTGAACCTACTATCCTCCTGTCTCAGACTCTCACGTACTGAGATTACAGGTGTCAGCCACCATGACTGGTTTATTTTTAAAATTTTGAAACATTGTCTCACCAAATTGTCAAGACTGGTCTCAAACCTTTGATCCTTCTCTCTCACCTTCCTTTTACAGGTGTTGCTACTATGCCTGCCTCAATCCTGACCTTTTAATACATAAGTTTCAGATTGTATTTCTGTGTTTTATGGTGTGTAAATTTTTTTCCTTTTCCTCTTTGGGTCTATAACCCTTTTAAAACAGTAAATGAAACTTAAGCTTCTTAATTTTTCACTTGGTATAGCTGTTTGCTAAGTAAATTTCAATATATCCAATAAAAGAAAATTTTGTGATGTAGATATTCTATATTTGAAGCATTCTAATTAGATGATGCTAATGATGATGATCATTATTACTATTTTTTGTGGCACTAGGGGGTGAACCCTAAGATGTTCTACCTCTGAGCTACACTCCTAGCCCAATTTTACTATTTCTTTTGAAACAGGGTCTTGATAAGTTGCTGAGGCTGGCCTCAAACCTGTGATGCTATCTCAACTTCCCAAGTGCTGGGATTACAGATGTGCTTCACCACATCTCGTTTCTCTACTAGATTTTTGACTTTTGTTTTTAGAATATAGATGTTAGTAAAATGCAAGGAATCAAGTCTATCTCTGAATTGTCACTCATGTGCCAACTATTCCATTTGCAATTACTGCTTTTTTTTTTTTATCAAGTTTGTGTTGTATTGAGTTGAGGAAAGTAAATATGACCTGGATAAGGTAAAAAGAAGAATTGTTCAAAGTAATACAATGAAAAGTCTCAGTCCACTAAAGGGCTTTTGGCCCTTGCTTACATCATGGTCCAATGACTGAAACAGTTACTATATCTGACAGTGCATGATACTGATTGCCTAACCTGTGTCACATGCCACTCTGTGTAGGGCACCATGAGTGACATTCTTACCAGAACAGGTAGAAAAGCCAGGAAGCCAGTAGAGAGTTACCCAAAGGAATCAGAGGAAGGGGAACGTGAGAGCATGCTTGCCAGAGAAAAGTGGTGGCCACCATAGCTCCTGCATTGCCTAAAGGCTGCTGCAAGGATGAGATGAATGAGCACACTTGGAAATGTGCTGAGTACTGTTGCTTTATGACAGATTTATTTGATTTTTTTGTTTTCTTTTTTGTTTTGAGAGGTAGTCTCTCAGATGGAATATAACACGGAATCAGACAGGCTTTAGTTCGACCCCTAGCTCTTACCCTTCATAGGTTTGTGATCTTGGTCAAGCTGTATAATCTTTCTTTTTTTTTTTTTTTTTTTTTTTTTTTTTTGCGGTACCAGGGATTGAACTCAGGGGCGTTCTACCTCCGAGCTATACCCCCAGCCCTATTTTTTATTCTTTATTTTGAAACCGAGTCTCACTAAGTTGCGGAGTGCCTCACTAGGTAGCTGAGGCTGGCCGCGAACCCGGATCCTCCGGTCTCAGCCTCCCGAATGCTG
>PVLC010002868.1:60229-76009 GCA_004027655.1 Graphiurus murinus | reverse complement strand
GTATAATCTTTCTGATCTAGTTTCTGTAACTGTAAAATGAGAACGCCAGTGCCAGTTTAAAGAGTTATTGTTAGAGTCTTTGAGAATAATACTGGGCACACAGTAGGTGCTTTAAAGTACAGTTTTCCCTCTTAGGAATTTACATTCTGATGAAGACAGGATTCATAGAAAGATAACTACTTATCTGAAACAGTAAGTGCGAAAAGATGTATTTTATAGTAAACAAGGCATGCTTTAACAATTTAGTTGGGAAACATCACCTTCTTTTTAGTTCTGTCTGGAAATGTCTTTTTGTAGAGGTGAGATTTGAGCTACACTTTGAATTTTGGGAAGGAAGAGCAAAGGCAAGGGAGTAAAATATTAAAACTCTGGTAAGAAGTAGTCTGCACTGCCTTGATCAGTATGATGGTATAGAAAAAAAAAAGGAAGGTGAGCTGTTTTGAAATTTTGCAGGTTAGATCAAATTTTTAAAAAATTATTATGTAGGTGATGAAGAGCCATGATGATTTTTGTACAGGAGTTATAACATAAAATGCTCCTGGGAAGTTTGAGGTGGTGGTGGTAATAACATGGTATCTTTAGAGTTCCGAGCTAAATTATAGTAATTTTTCAATGAGAACTGTTTTTTTTTTTTTTTAACCCTGTCCTTAATGTGTTATTTTAACTCCTATTTATCAAAAGTAGACTAAGCTTTTATTCAAAGTCCATATTTAGTTGGTTTTACAGTTTCACAGAGCTCTCAAACAGCTAATAAAAGTTAGGTGAAGGCTTATGTTTCTGTGTTTAGATTTCAAAACCATGAGCTTGGTCTGGGATTCCTGATGACAAGATACTGAGGAAGACATTTAAATATTAATTCTAGGGTGTAGCTTAGTGTTAAGTCGCTTGCTTAGCATATGCTAGGCACTGAGTTCAATGCCCAGCATAACAGCTACAACAACTACAACACACCCTTACCAAAGCTGCCTAATTTTAACCCTATTTGTACTTTCACCTGTTTATATTGATGGACAACACAGAGTAGAAACTAGATAACTTTGGGAAATACAGGCTCATTGACTTCACTGCACTCTTGTTTGGGGAAGTCTGTTAATCCTGCCGGATACTTCAGCTGGCATGTTAGCACTGTACCTTCTTGGTGGTTTTGCTTTGTTTTTTCTTTTTGGTGATCTTGTTGTGTTGCTCAGGCTCACCTGGAGTTCCTGGCACAAGACATCCTTCTGCCTCAACCTCCTGAGTAGCTAGACTGCAGGTGTGTGCCACCATACCTGACTTTTTATTATCTGGAAGAATCCTGATTTGCTTTTTAGCCAATATGAACAATAAAGACTTAAATATCAACATAAAAACAGCAGGAAAAGATTAGCACTTAGCAGAATGAGCTACAAAAATACCTCTTAGGTACTTTGCTTTTAATGCATTTATTTCATAAGTTTCTGACCCACTAAATTTTCCTTCCCTACTGTCTTCTACCACAATGCCTAATACACATATTTTTCGGGGGATAAACAACTCCATATAATACCTTACATGAAAAAGAAAATGAAACCTAGTGAGGCACTCCGCAACTTAGTGAGACTCGGTTTCAAAATAAAGAATAAAAAATAGGGCTGGGGGTATAGCTCGAAGGTAGAATGCCCCTGAGTTCAACCCCCAGTACCGCAAAAAAAAAAAAAAAAAAAAAAGAAAATGAAAATGAATCATGTGCTAAAGATCATCTTTATTGAGATTAGCATTCTAGTTGTCTGTGGTATCTGATCCAGCATTAGTGATCTGTGGGATGGTATTTTTCCTGGATTTTCTGAGCTATCAAATATATGCCATTTTTGTTTTTATGTCTTTGTTTAATATTTTATTAAACTATAATATAACTAAAAATAAAAAATGTATATAGTTCCTTCCTCTATTATCCACATTTCCAGCATACTATCTCCCCAACACCCCCCCTCCATACTGTCACTGCTAAAGAAAACCTGAAAAATAAATATTATTAGCATTTCTTATATCTTTCCAAAATTCCCTTAGGCTTTTATGAACAAATAGAAATATTTGTATATTTCACCTCCTCATTACATGAAGGAGACATACTGTACCTCTTGTTCTGCATCTTGTTTTTTCTTTACTAGTAATTTCTCGTAGAGGTCTTTCTAAAGCAATTTATGGAGAGCTTTCTTATTTATTTTAAACATAATAGCTGCATAATATTCTATTGCGTGGATGTGCCATGCTTGACTCGACCTGTTTATTGGGTCATTTCTATTCCTTTATAATTACCAATAATGCTTCCAGGATAATCTTCACATATATACTATGTCAAACTTAGGTAATTTTATCTATAGGATAAATTTCTAGAGATAAAATTGCTAAGTCAAAGGTTGTGTTCATTTGTAATTTGGATATATTACCACATTGCTCTCCCAGTGATTAAACCAATTTATTATCCCACCCAAACTCATAAAAGTATCTTTTTCTCTCTTTGGCATATTTCAACTGTATTAATAACTTTATACTTTTTTGCCATTCTAATAGGTGAGAAAATGATTAGTGTGATAAATTTAAGTTTGCATTTCTCTGCCTGAGGCTGAACATGATTTTTTTTTTTTTTTTTTTGGTGGGGCTGGGGATTGAACCCAGGGGCTTTCTGTCTCTGAGTTCCACTCCCAGCGTATTTTATTTTGAAACAGGGTCTTACTTAGTTGCGGAGGACCTTGCTAAGTTGCTGAGACTGGCCATGAACCTGCAATCCTCCTCTTTTAGCCCCCAAGTACTGGGATTACAAGTGTGTGCCACCATGCCTTGCTGAACGTGATTTCTTTAAATTGTCCTTTCATATCCTTTTTCTATTAGGTTATTGATATATATATTTTTTTACAGTACTAGGGATTGAACCACGGGTTTTCTACCTCTGAGCTATGCTCCCAGCCCTATTTTTTATTGTTTATTTTGAAATAGAGTCTCACTAAGATGTGGAGGGCCTCACTGAGTAGCTGAGGCTGGCTGCAAACCTCTGATCCTCCTGTCTCAGCCTCCCAAGTACTGTGATTACAAGTGTGTGCCACCATTCTTGTCTTGTTATTAATTTTTTGTTGTTGTTGTTGTACTAGGGGCTGAACCCAGGGTCATTCTACCTCCGAGCTACACCCTCAGCTTTGAAACAGGGTCTCACTAAGTTGTGGCAGGCCTCACTAAGTAGTTCAGGCTGGCTGCGAACCCGGATCCTCCAGTCTCAGCCTCCCAAGTATTGGGATTAGAAGTGTGTGCCACCGTGCCCGCTTGGTTATTGATTTTTTAATTATCATTTTGTGTATTTATTTTTGTACTGGAGGTTGAACCCAGGGACATTCTATCTCCAAGCCACACTCCCAGCCCTTGTTATTTTTTATAAAATAATAAGAGTCTTACTAAGTTGCTGCGGGTCTGGCTAAGTAGCTGATGCTGGCCTCAAACCTGCAATTCTACTGTCTCAGCCTCCCTAGTACTGAGATTATAGGCATGTGCCACCACATCTGGCTGAATTTTTGTATTATGTTTTAATTTTTGTTTGTGGTACTGGGGATTGAATTTACGGGTGTTCTGCCTCTGAGCCACACCCCAGCCCTATTTTATTTTGAAATAAGGTCTTACTAAGTTGCTGAGGGTCTGGCTAAGTTATGGAGGCTGACCTGAAACCTGTGGTCCTCCTGTTTTAGCCTCCAAAGTATTGGGATTACAGGTGTGCAACACCATGCCCGCTGTATTGTTTTAATCTCTGATAGAGCCAGTGGCCCATTGTTGCTTTTTTAAAAATATACATATACATATATATCTATATATATATATCTTCCTGGCTATTCCTGTTTGCTTAGTTTTCCAAGAGAAATATAAATTTCTCTAATTATCTAATCTCATCTCCCTATAAAAAGAAAAAAGAAAAGACAGGTATTTTAAAAAGTATATAGTATTCTTTATTTTTGAAATTAATTTCCTGCAAAAGTTTAATCCTATGAAATTATTGTTCTCATTCTGACTTTGAGCACTCTCTTGTAAGATTTCTTGACATATGTCAACTGTTCCTTCTTTCTGAGCTCTCAGCATTCTTGGGATGCCAGGGGTGCCTATCAGCAAATCTGTGTAGCTCTTATGTCTGAATTGACAGCCCTTTTAGGTACATACAACCACAAACTCTACTTGTCAAAAGGCCTGGGTTCTTGAACAGATAAATTGATCTGCGGCTTAAAAAAAAATATTTAAAAAGAAAGTAAAATTGAACTATAGACTAGGGATGTGTTCTTGGTTAATAGAACTATGAATAATAAGAGAAATATAGTCAGTTTATCTAGTCTCATGTCCCTTTCCTATAAAAAGGAAAAAAAAAAGGACAGATATTTTAAAGTATGGTATTCTTTTTTTTTTATAATTCATTTTTAGCTGAACATGGTGGCACATGCCTGTAATATGATACAGGAGGATCCCAGGTTTGAGGACAGCCTCAGCAACATAGCAAGATTCTCAGTAATGTAGGAAGACCCTGTTTCCAAACAAAAAATAAAAAATAGGGCTGGAGGTGTAGCTTGGATGTAGAATGTCCCTGGGTTCAATCCCTAATACCACAAAAATTTTTTTCCTACAAATATTTAATCTTACGAAGTTATTTTCTAGTTTATTGAGGTATATTTGGTAAAGGCTAGTACTTAAAATATGAATTCTTCTTAAAAGATATTTCTTTTAATTATTTCAGTATACTATATAATGATTCAAGAATGAATTCTATGAATGTCACTGTTTTAAGGTGACTGAAATATGGAGAGTAGATATGGCTCCAAAGATTCTTAGGCCCTGGGCATGATGGTGCATGCCTGTAATTCCAATATTTGGGAGGCTGAGACAGGAGGATTGCAAGTTGGAGATCAGCCTCAGCAATTTAGTGAGAATCTTAAAAGAAAAAAAAAAAGTTGGACTAAGAGTGTAGCTTAATGGTAGAGCATTCCTGGGTGTTCAATCCCAGTAAACACACACACACACACACACACACACACACACACACACACACACACACACACAGAGTTTCTTAGTCTGTGTAAGAAATAAGCACTATATATGTTAATACAGTCTGAAAATACAAAAGCATACAAGTTTATGATGGAATTGTGTTTGAATATAGATATTTTAAAATCAGAAATCAACCACTTGAAAGAAGCTTTACATAAAAAAGTTATTGTCAAGTAAGATACAGTCAATGAATACCAAACAAAGCAAATATATAACTAAAGGACAAAAAATCTTGAAACCACTACCTAGATTAAGAAAGAGAGATTTGCCAGCTCTCCTGGAGTCCCTCTAATTACAACTGCTTCTCACTTCCAAATGTAAACTCAGTCTGGACTTAATAGTCTTTTCCATTTTTTTTTTCTTATAGTTTGTTAGCCAAGAACACATCACACCCCTAGTCTGTAGTTCAATTTCACTTTCTTTTTAAGTCTCAGATCAGTTTATCTGTTGAAGAGCCCAGACCTTTTGACACTTAGACTTTCCGCAGTCTGATTTTGTTGACTGCATATTCGTAATGTAGTTTAGCATGTCCCCTTGTCCTCTCTATTTCCTGCAGATTGGCCAGAGTCCAGAGGCTGGATCCAGCTTGGCTTCCATGCCTATGACTAGGCTCTAGGTGGTGCTGTTCTTTCATCTGGAGGCGATTAAAACTGTGTCTTTTTCTGTGATGTTCCCAGCTGTTGATACACACTATCTAGATCCACTAATCCACTGGGGTCGAAAAAATGGTGATATTCTAGCTTTTTGTTTATTAACTGGCAGATTTCTATGAAGAGATCTTTTCTCTCCTCCATTTGGTTACCCAGTGGTATAGTTATAGAAGAGGCAGGATGAATGCTCGAGTCTTTCACTTTATGTACTAGTTTTCAAAATAATAGCTATTTTTCCTCCTTATTGTCATTTTGATATAGTATGAGCCAATGCATTGAAATTTATTTGATTACAATTATTATTTTAATTGAACCTCAAATTATCTTATCTTTGGTTAATAAGGTCTTCTTCAGTTTGGCTCCTTTTGGAATAATCCTACTATGTTTGGTTACATTCTTATTATTTTGTATGCCAAGATGTTTCAGGCTAAACTTTCCATTTCCATAAGTTATTTCACCAAGAAGCTTTGATTTATTTCCTTCTTTCCTCCCTCCTTACCTCTCTCCTTTCCTCCATCCCTCCTCTTTTAGTGGTAATGGGGATTAAATCCAGGGGTGTTTTCCCTCCTTCCCTCCTTCCCTCTTTTAGTGGTAATAGGGATTGAATCCAGGGGTGTTCTACGTCTGACCTACACTCCTAGATGTTTTTATTTTTTAATTTTGAAACCAAGTCTGGCTAGGCTCACAAAGTTGCTGAGGCTGGTCTTGAACCTGTGATCCTCCTGTCTCAGCCTCCTAGGAACTGGGATTACAGGTGTGTACCACCATTCCTGTCTCTTGATTTTCTTCAGTCAGAAATGGTATTTAAGAAGCTGGGCATGTTAGTGCATGCTTGTAATTCCAGTACTTGAGGGGATGAGATAGGAGGATCACAGGTTTGAGACTCTCGTCAACCTAGTGAGACCCTGTTTCCAAATAAGAAATAAAATTGGGCTGGGGGTGTAGCTCAAAGGTAGAATACCTCTGGGTTCAATCCCCAGTACCAGACACAAAAAATAAAATAAAATAAAATAAAATAAAATAAAATAAAATAAATGGTATTTAAGGCTACAATCTGGGTACTAGATAGACTCATTGCTACTGTGTTGGTAATTGTTCATATGTTGTTTCAGTGGCTAGAACTACACGTTCACACTCATACACATATCACATATTTATGTATTAGAGTGTATATGTCCATGTGTTTGTGTATACTTTAAGTATCTTAGTAGTTCATAGCATACTTCCATTTAGTGATGCGAGCCGTGATGTTGAAGAGCGCGGTGAGACTGAGAGGACCCGGGCCCCCGCACAGAGGGAGACCTGTGAGGGAGATGTGCACAGAGTAAAGCACAGATGCACGTCATTTCAAGAAAGACACACTCAGAAGAGAGGGGATTCAGACATGGGAGGGGAGAGAGAAAGGAGACTTACAGACAGGATGAGGATCAGGCAGAGACAGACAGAGGCAAAGTGCATGATGGTAGAGGAGAGAGAGACATGGAGATACACAGAGACGTAGCCGGACGTGGTGGTGAACGATTGTAATCCCAGCATTTGGGAGGCTGAGACCAGAGGATCTGGGTTTGGGGCCAGCCTCAGCTACCTAGTGAGGCACTCCTCAACTTAGTGAGACCCTGTTTCAAAATAAAGAATAAAAAAATAGGGCTGGAGGTATAGCTTGGAGGTAGAATGCCCCTGAGTTCAATCCCCAGTACTGAAAAAAACAAAAACAAAAAAACAACAAAACCAAAAAAAAAAAAAAAAAAGAAAAGAAAAGAAACACAGAGACGTGAAGATATACAAACAGCATGAGCCCTTGAGCAGGAAATAGAATAAATCTACAATAATGACTTGGAGAAATAGCTCATGAATGATCTTGACATGCCTTTAGCTTGAATTTCAAAGTTGTTTTATTTTTTTCCAGACTATATCCAGCTTTATTAAGAAAACTTTTCATAAGCAATCATGGTATTTAGGCAGCACATGGACAGTCATTAACAGTAGACAACAACTCTTAAACTCCCTTCTTGCATCAACTACCAAAATCAGAAAGCCACTATAAAACCCAATGAAATCTTTACTTGATGCTCGGGATAGGGAAAGTTTATAGTGAGGGTTGACATTTCACATTTAGAATGTTGTTTAACAACTTTTCATGAGTCAGTCCTGACTTTCAGGAAACAAAAAGAAAATAGTGAAATTTTCAATGTTAAGGTCAACAATCTAGAAAAGGAACTGCTGCTCTTTTGAGGGACACCATCTCGATGATGTGACTGCAAAGTCCAGATTGCCTGACACATCAGTAAAACCAATTTTGGGGTCAGGCCCTAATAGGTATCTGGGTTTAGGGGAGTTAAGTCTATGCTGATGGCGAGGATGGAGAGGACATAAAGATGAGTTTGAGTTTTCCGCCACTCCAAGGCTTATGTGCCAACGTCAGGGACTCCCTCCTCCTGGGAGCCAAGAGGAAGTCTCTCAGAACTAACAGGGAAAGGCGTTTCCCCCCACGGCAGTCCAGCTTTGGAGATACTGTATTATGACATATGCTCCTTCCCAAAAACACAACACTGAAGTGTTCTGTGTGCTAACAACATAGCTTTAAAAAAAAGTAAAACAAAATTCTGATTTTTATAAAACTTGATAAAAATAATATTTCAAACAGTACAGTCTCCAGAAGTACACAGTTATGAAAAATACACACACTTTGATTGGCACCTCCAGCACCTCTAGCTTTCTGTGCCTGGTCTCTTTTGGCATCCGTTTTCTGCAGGATTACTTTACCCCTGCCAGCATCAGCTCTTCCCTTTTTCTCTTTGGGAACCTTCTCTCCTTTCTTTGCAGGGGCCTTTTTAGACTTGGACCCTGGCTTTGGAGGAGCAGGCTTAGCAGACAACCTTTCCCATCTTCTCTGTGGCTTGTCCTTCGTCTTGGCTTTATCTCCTTTAGCATCCTCTTCAGCCTTTCTCTTGGGCCTTCTGGGCTTGGGTGGTTCAGGGGTCGTCTTCCTCCTCTCTTCTTCATACCGCCCCTCTTAAAGTTTTATTTTTTAAAGCAGCATATAGTCACTGAAAGAAGTATAAGGTAAAAATAAAAAGTCAATTATCTAATTCTCTCTTGATCCTACTTTTTTGAGGTAGCCATTGGTAACCATTTACTTTGAACCTTTTTAAGAGCATGTATACACATATATAGCATACAAATTTATATTTATATCTGTATCCATGTCTTTAACTGTCTCTGCCTCCATCTTCGTAGACACATACCATACACACACACATACACACATGTTATGCATATCCTTTTTTTTTTTCTCATTTAACTATGTATCTTGCACATAGTTCCTTGTCTAATCATTTAGATCAGTTCTTCTGAGTGAGGCCAGTACTATTCCTTGGTGGTACTGGGGAATTGGGACGCATTTTTGGCCCTAGCAATGATTTGGGGTTGTAGTGGAGAGTTAGTGCTCTGGGCGGGAGGTGCTAAACACACTGCAATGAAAGATGCATTTTATAGTCTGTATTCTGTTAAACTTAGACCTTAACTTCTTTTTCTGTATCAACACAAAGGGGTTTTTAATATTTTTACCATATGTTAAGTTTTCCAGGAATATAAGTAAACTTTAAAATAAGGGGAAGCTGGACGTGGTGGCGCACGCTTGTAATCCCAGCATTCGGGAGGCTGAGACCGGAGGATCCAGGTTCGCAGCCAGCCTCAGCTACCTAGTGAGGCACTCCGCAACTTAGTGAGACTCGGTTTCAAAATAAAGAATAAAAAATAGGGCTGGGGGTATACCTCGGAGGTAGAACGCCCCTGAGTTCAATCCCCAGTACCGCAAAAAAAAAAAAAAAAAAAAAAAAAAAAAAGGGGGGAAAATTGCGCTTTGTTTTATTTAGAACTTTACCAAGAATGATAAATCATGTATAGGTTGAATATAATAGTCTATGAGTGTCTAATATATTCCCAAATTACTGTGCCTTGGAATTGTCATATGTATTCACATAGATTCTGTTTATGCACATAAAGATCTAACTACTTTGTTATGTGCTTATTTACATTATATATTGAAAATATATTTACATTATTTTTGTTTCTCCTTTATTATGGTTAGAATACCAAATAGACTTACATTAGTTAGACGTAGGTCTTATTATCTATTGCATTTCATTAAACTAGGTTGCTAAATTAAGTTGCAAAATTTGGCATTAATTTATATAGCAATAAGGAAAACCCTGCAATTATAATTTAAGATGTCTTTCATTATAAGACATTCTGCTTTTTGGTGTGTGTGTGTGTGTGTGTGTGTGTGTGTGTGTGTATGGGGTTTGAACCTAAGTCATCAAGCATGCTAAACATGCACTCAGCCACTGAGCTATGCCCCAGCCCTTGATTTCTGAGTTTTTAAAAAGAATTGATAAGATTCAGCATATGAATTTTATTTCAGGTTAGTATAGGGTGTTAAATATATTATATATAATAACAAAAACATTCTTGGTAATGACTTTGATTGGCCTGACTTGGTTCACATTCTCATTTTTGGATTGATCATTGTGAACAGGACAGTGGAGAACCATATGTGCTGAGGTTGGCTTAAGTGACTTCCCAATGGCCTGGGTGTGAGGGACTGTGATGTTATTGCCAGAAGAATGGTATAAATGGATTGGGATGGAAGAGCAAGTACAATGCAGACACAACCAGTAGATGTCTGTTACAGTGGATGTTTGAATTATTTCCAACCAGCTCCTCAATATGTTGTTAATAGTCTCTACTTCCCTTCTGATAAACTGTCCTGTGTAAGAATTTTGGTATGACATTATTGTAAAAATCTATAAGTCTGTATTTTGTAGAGATTTTTCTTTCATGTAGTTTAAATTTTGCTGTTCTTCAAAAATTATGGACTTCAAATTATGAACTATCAAATTTAACAATGTATTTTAAAATGGTTTAAAAGCATTGAGGAAATGATCATAACAGAATTAGGAGTGCTAAAGTAATAAGGAATATTAAATGGTACCTTATGCTGTAAAGTTATGAATACATGATCAAATTCAAATACTGAAGTAATTGATTTGGGTGCAGAATGCATGACATTTTGCTGTCTTTTTCCTATCCTATAGTGTTTGAGTCTACAAAATGCTAAGTTCTGTGGACTTCTGACTGGTTGTCACCAGTGACAGATTTCTGATTTTTAAAATATGTCACTGCTATAAATCACTAGTTTGCTAGATTGAACTAGCAATCTATTAAAGAACATGGCAGTATTTACTGTAGATAAATGCAAATTTAAAAAGGTTCTGTGTATGAAGGTTTAAATGATTTATTAGCCTTCAATGCACACATGAATCTGAAGTTATGTAATAGATTTAGAAAATTTCATTTCCTGTTTGAAGGTTCAAATTTGCATATTTATTCTATAATGCAAGTTTTGGATCCAGTCAGAATACTAGTTAAAGTCTATGTGATACCAATATATGTTTATTTTTGTATATTACATGGTGAACCTTTTTTTTTAGGTGTAGGGCAAGTGATTAGATATGCTCCCCCCCCCGCCCCCCTGTGCGCCCCAAGAAGGGAAGGAGGAGGATGGATAAAGAAAGAGTCTGGGACTGTATCTCCAGGTGGCTTCAGCATTTGCACTCAGGAGAGTTTTCTTGCTCTTTAATTTGGCTTGCATCTTCTAACCAATTAGAGATTAGATTAATATTATTTTATTTCAATGGGAAGTAATTAGTGGAACAGTCAGTCCTATGATAAGTTCACACTTCCCAGAGTTACTTGAGTTTTTGTTTTTTGAGATGAGTGTTATGTTACCCAGGCTGTCCTCAAATTTCTGGGCTCAAGCATCCTCCTGTCTCAGCCTCTCCCTGCTTTTGCCTCTCAAGTAGCTGGGAGCTGGGATTACAGGTTTGCGTCACTGTGCATCCAGCCGACTCATTTTTTTAAGTGAAACCTTTTGCTTCAAAATAGTTGCGTATTCATATGCATTTGAAGAAATTGAACAGAGAAATCCCTTTTGTTCTTTACCTAGTATCTTGCAAAAATAATATAATACTAACATTGATATAATCAAGATGCAGAAAATTCTCTTCACAGTCACACCTATTTTCTTTTTTTTAAATTAATTAATTATTTTTTTTTTGCTTTTTACTTTTTTTTTTTTAGCATGGATTTTTATACATTTCTTGGGTACAACAGGGTTAATCACACATCTTTGTTGGGTAGGAGCTAGTACAGGTAAAGGCATCCATGCACACATTTCTCATTAACCCTTCCCCAATTTCCACCCCCCTCCCTCCTTCTCCCTCTTTCTCAAGGTCAGTTTAGTTTTTGACTTTGATGTGATCTTGTAAGTACATCATGCTCATTAGGGTGTCCCCCCTCCCCCCATTACCTTCCATTAAATCAAATTCTTTGTTCACCTAAGAATTCTCCTTCATCTGGAGTCCCACTTATGTCCCATTTTCTCCCTAGCTTCCACATATTAGGGAGAGCATTTGATTTTTAACTTTATGTGACTGACTGATCTCACTTAACATAATGTTTTCCAGTTCCCTCCATTTCCTTGCAAAGAACATGATTTTGTTCTTCTTTATGGCTGAGTAAAATTCCATTGTGTACATATCCCATAGTTTTGTAATCCATTCATCTGTTGTTGGACATCTTGGCTGGCTCCATAGTTTGGCAATTGTAAACTGTGCAGCTATAAACATAGATACACATGCGTTGGTCTGATAGTTTGATTTCCTTTCTTTTGGGTAGATACCCAGTAGAGGTATTGCTGGATCATTTGGTAGGATCATTCCCATTCGTCTGAGGATCCTCCATACTGTTTTCCAAAGTGGTTGCACTAATTTGCAATCACACCAACAATGTATTAGGTTCTTCTCCACACCCTCACCAGCATTTGTTGTTGTTTGTGTTCTTGATAGTTGCCATTCTGATTGGAGTTAGGTGAAATCTCAAGGTAGTTTTGATTTGCATCTCTCTGATTGCTAATGATGTTGCATCCATCTTAACCCCTGGCAACTACCAACCAGTCTTGTTTATTATTACAGTTTTGTCAATTCAAGAATTTTATATGCATGGAATCATATATGCCTTTTTGGTTATGTTCAGTTAGTACAGTTCTCTGGAGATTCATCTAGATCAGTATGCGTGTTCATAGTTTGCTCCTTTTTATTATTGGGTAGCACGCTATGGTATTGTTGTACCACAGTTCAACCATTTTGCTGTTGAAGGTCATCTAGTTTTGTTGGCTTTTTTTGTCTACTACTAATAGAGGTGCTATAAACATTTGTTTACAGGTTTTAGTGTGAAAATAGGTTCTAATTTCTCTTGGAAAAATGCCAGGAGTGCATTTGCTTGATTGCCCAGTACTTCCATATTTAGTTTATTTTTTTTCTTTAGGAGATTGAACTCATGGGTATTCTGCCTCTGAGTTACACCCCCCAGCTCTTTTTGTTTTTTCTTTTGAAACAGAGTCTTAGTAAGTTGCAAGACAGGGTCTTACTAACTTAGTAAGAATCCTCCTGTTTCAGCTTCCGAAGTACTGGGATTACAGGTATGCAACACCACGTCCTGCACATATTTAGTTTTTCAAAGAAATTGCCAAACTTTTCTGCAGTGACTGTGTCACTTTTTCATTCCCATCAATATCATATGAGCAATCCAGTTTTTCTGCATCCTTGCTAGCTGTTGGTGTTACTGTTTTAATTTTACTCACTCATTCTGATTGACATATAGTGACACATCATTGTGTTTTTAATTTGAATTTCCCTAATGGCTAATCAAATTAAACTTTTTTTTTTTTTTTATGGTACTGGGGATTGAACTCAGGGGCATGCTACCTCCAGGGTACACTCTCAGCCTTTTTTATTTTTTGTTTTGAAACAGGATCTTGCTAGGTTGCTGAGAGTCTCACTAAATTGCGGAGGCTGGTCTCAAACCTGTGATCTTCCTGTCTCAGCCTCCCAAATACTGGGATTACAGGCATGTACCACCGGCCTGGCTCAGTTTTAATTTTGATATAGCCATTTGTCAGTTTTCCTTTTATGGAGCTTGCTTTTGGTGTCAAGTCTAAGAACTTTTAGCCTCCCTAAATCCTAAAAATTTTCTATTTGCTTTTCTAAGTTTTATATTTTACATTTAATTCATAACCTAGAGCTGGGGGTGGTGGCACACGCCTGTAATCCCAGTACTTGGGAGGCTGAGACAGGAGGATCGCAGGTTTGAGGACAGCCTCAGCAAATAGTGAGACTCTCATCAACCTAGCGAGACCCTGTTTCCAAATAAGAAATAAAAATCGGGCTGTGGTTGTAGCTCAAAGGTAGAATGCCTCTGGGTTCAGTCCCCAGTACTACAAAAAAAAAAAAAAAAATCCATAACCTATATTGAGTTAGTTTTGTGTAAAGCTTGATACTTAAAGCTTCATTTGTTTGCTTATTGCTCCAGCACCATTTGTTGAAAAATCTACCTTTGCCAAAACTCCATTGGTTGTATTTGTGTGGTTCTGTTTCTGGCTTCTCTCTTCCATTTCACTAATTTATGTGTCTCTCCCCCAAATAGTTTCTCATAGTGTAGATTACTGTAGCTATGTAGTGAGTCCCTAAATTGGGTAGACAGTCCTCCCACTTTATTTTTCTTTTTCAAGATTGTTTTTTGCTGTTCCTTTGCTTTTTTCATATAAATCTTAAAGATAACATTTTCTGTGTCTGCTAACATCATCCTGGGATTGACGGAAGTTGTTAAATCTACATGTATCAATTTGGGGAGAATTGACATCTGTAACTGTACACTGAATGTGGGATGTCTCTTTATTTAAACTTTGATTTTTCCCATCATCATAATTACTGTTTTCAACATCCTACTCTTGACATGTTATGTTAGTTTTACATCTAGGTATTTTATAGCAATTATAAATGCTATTTTTTTTTTTTTGTACTTGGGATTGAGTTCTACTGCTACACCCCACCACTTTTTTTTTTTTTGGAAGAGGGTCTCAAGATACTGAGGATCTTGCTAAGTTGCTAAGACTGACCTTGAACTTGTGATCTTCCTGTCTCAGCCTCCCAAGTACTGGGATTTCAGGTATGTGCCACCACACCTGGCTTGTTATTATATTCATTGCTAGTGTATAGACATATATCTGGTCTTTGTATGTTTAACCTTGCTAAGAGGACAGTTCTTTTGTTAAGAATTTTTCTTTTTTTTCTTTTCAGTGTTGGGATTGAACCCAGGGTCACTGAGCTACATTCCTAGCCTTTTTTATTTTATTTTGAGACAGGGCCTAACTAAGTTCTCAAGGCTGGCTTGAAACTTTTGACCTTTCTGCCTCAGCTCAGCCTTCTGAGTAGCTGGGATTACAGGCATGTGCTGTTAGACCCAGCTAAGAACTTTTGTATTTTAATCAGGAGAGATACTGGTATATATTTTTCTTTTGTTTCAGTGCCCTGGATTGAACCCTAGGCGTTTATTTATTTATTTTTGGTATTATCTTTGGTTTTGGTATCAGATCCATTAAATGAATTGAGAATTATAAAACTAGTGCTAATTCTTAAAATTTTAATTTAATTATTTTGTTTTTTTAAAAGAACTAGTTCTTTATTTCATTGATTTTTTTCCCCCTGTTGTTTTCCTGCTTTCAATTTCATTAATTTATGCTCTTTATTGTTTCCTTTCTTTTGCTTGCTTTGGGCTTATTTTGCTTTTTTTTTTTGTGGTACTGGGGATTGAACTCAGGGGCATTCTACCTCCGAGCTATACCCCCAGCCCTATTTTTTATTCTTTATTTTGAAACCGAGTCTCACTAAGTTGCAGAGTGCCTCACTAGGTAGCTGAGGCTGGCTGCGAACCCAAATCCTCCGGTCTCAGCCTCCTGAATGCTGGGATTACAAGCGTGCGCCACCACGCCCGGCTTTATTTTGCTTTTTTTTTTTTTTTTTTTTGCGGTACTGGGGATTGAACTCAGGGGCATTCTACCTCCGAGCTATACCCCCAGCCCTATTTTTTATTCTTTTATTTTGAAACCGAGTCTCACTAAGTTGCGGAGTGCCTCACTAGGTAGCTGAGGCTGGCCGCGAACCCGGATCCTCGGGTCTCAGCCTCCCGAATGCTGGGATTACAA